>JALLBH010000766.1:0-12122 GCA_036940005.1 Skeletonema menzelii
CAACGATCTCTCTGTCTCTGGGGCTACTTACAAACATCAAATTGAAGTAGAGAGGATGACTACCCAAAAGAATTGGCGTCCACGCCGGTTTTGGCATGAATCCTGGCGTCCACGCCGGCGTGGGCGTGAATCCTGGCGTTAACGCCGGTTTTGGCGTGAATCCTGGAGTTAACGCCGGTTTTGGCGTGAATCCTGGAGTTAACGCCGACGTGCAGTCGCACGCCGGCGTTCTCGAGATTCCTGGCGTGCACGAACGTTGACGTGAACTGACGTGCATTGACGTGCATAGCCGCCCTGGGTGCAGCTGAAAAGGAAATGTCGGGTTGGTGCTGGTACAGTACTAATACTATGTACCGTGCGTACGTACTGTAATGTAGTAACAAGTTTTCTACATACAATATGTAACATGCAGTTACATAGGAGTAACAACCATACTTTGATTTGTAACACGGTGGAACAGCCCCAAAACTTCTTTCAACCCGCCCAAACAGATTGCAATGGTTGCCTTCATTGCATTACTTCTTAACATTTGTATTAACAGCGATCAAAGAGCTGTTGGCGTGCTACTTCTTCTAAGAAGCAAGCAATGGAGGGTAGGAAACAACCGGGCCGATCCATGGCCGGTAGTCCTGAACCAGAACATGAAATAACGGCGTCAATGAAAAAATATGGGCACGTCGCTCGAAGCAGATCAATTCAAAAATCTCATGCCCTACCTCGAAGTAGCAGTAGACCAAAGAGCAGACCAAAAAGCAGGGGTCAATCTCGTCGTGACAGTCGCGGCTGTCTCGCCAGTGGAGACTCACCTCCTGGGAGTGTTGTCACTGATATGGCGCAGAAAACTGGATCGTTAAAGCGCAGTGGATCATTAAACCGCATCTCTTCGTGGAGCATGATCCGCGATGGTAAAATAGATGAGCAGGGCCGATGCAGGAGGCACCCGAATATTGAACTCTACCGCAGAGAAGCAACCAACAATGATGAATCCTGGAGGATGTTACTACAAGATTGTCCGCTGTGCTCATTGCATGACTCGGGTGTGAATTGCAACAACGATTATAATGAGATGATGCGGAAAGACTCAATAACACTGAGTGGCGAGGCAACTGCACAGACTAATGGGACTGCTACTACTTCCACATCGTCGGGGGAGGAGACATCTATTGACTCAGACACAAGTAATAATATTGAAAATATCAACAAGAGAGAAAAAATTGGACCATCACAAACTATGAAACAAAAACCAGTCCCTCCACCTCCACGCAAACAATCATCAGTTCAAACATTAAAGGCTCTTGGAAGAATGCACATGGATGCAGATGATGCAGCTTCAATCAGTGCAAGATCGATTTCGTCACGGCGATCAAGACATCCGCCGCCACCACCTCCAGCGGGACGTAACCCTTACGCAAACTCAAACCAAAGTTCACCCACGAAAAAAGGAAGCAATTCGAGTATAAGTTCGCTATCTACAAAAGAACTCAGCAAAATGAGAAAAGAAAGGCATTCATCCGAGAGCATTCATGAACGAATTGCCGCACTTAGAAAGGAACAAAATTTTCAAAGAGAAGAGAGCGAGCACCATGATCTAGGTCGTTCCTTGGAACGATTGAGAGCAGAGAGAAAAGCTGCAAAAGATAAGTTAAAAGAGAGGCGGAAATCAGGTCGATCTCACAATCAAAGAGAACGATTGGAGGAATCAAGCGAGACGTTTACTATTCCTACAAATGATGTTAGTAGAGGGCGGACCAGGGGGGGAACTGGAGCGCTTGATGATGATATTTTAGGAGCAGCAGCAGAAATTAGAGCAAGAGCTCGGCGAAGTTTGAGTCGGTCAAAGGATCGGAAAAAAGCTACAGAAGATATGTTTGGTGCTCCCTCGATTTCAGGGGATGAACGTGCTATTTATAGTGATGCAGTGTCTGTATGTTCTAGGGGGGGAAGATCGATCACGAATCCACACGGATTAGCTGAGCCGCCAAGGCCTTTGCCTGTGGAAAGGAGGAGTCAGAGCCGTGAAAGACGGAGCCGTAGCGGTGGTAGAATGGTGGATAAAGTTGGATTAGAACGACAGCGCCACGATGTAGTAGTGAATGAAAGGTCGTCAGAAGTATTGATCAATCGACGCCGAGAAATGAGACAAAGACTTACTGAGAGACAACATGCAGCTGATTATCGACGTTCAGGTAGTGCTTCTCATGCCGGAGATGTCGAACATCTTTCTGTTAGGGATGAAGTGGTTGAAGATTGGACTAGGGAGACGAGGCGTTCGGCAAGGTCTGCAGAAAGAAGTGAGCGAGGAAGGGGTCGGTCCCGTTCGCGCGTTAGAGATGGTCTTTCAAAGATTCGATCAGCTTCACTCAAAGCATTTCGAAAGAAAGATCAAAAGAGAAGAGATAATGAAGATCAGACCATTGGCAGTGGGAGGGTGTCCTCCTCAAGAAGTTTAGTGTCTCAGGGCAGCAGGATCCGCTCTCGTGTATTAGATATGGAAGAGCAGACCGTTGACAGCGGAAGGATGTCCTTTAAAAGTTTAATGTCACAGGGAAGTAGAATCCGATCTCGAAGTCGAAGCCGTGGACGCCGTGTCAAATCTCAAGGAGATTTTGACTACATCAATTATTCTTATACGGATCCTAGTCCTGGGAAGTCAGAAGCATTCGAAGTGTGATGACATTATACAATCAAATATTGTGGTGATAAGATAAGAATAATTAACGTGTTCGTATGAAGTTAACATCTCCATTTCCAGAAGCAGATTTGTACGACGAAGTGATGACTGTTTTGAAGTGATCAAATACTTCGCCCTTGGTGGATAATGGCATTGTTTGTTGGCTGAACCCTTTGACTTGATGCGTCAGTACCATGTGATCAAGTCGACCATCATCATTCTGTTCTTCCAGATGTCTGCCTATGCAAACAATCTTCACATCTTGGAATATGTCTACATCTCGAAATTCTTCTCCGCCATATTCAAAGCATGAACGTAGTCTTTCAAGCAGAACTTTAGCACCTTTCAGCATCGCACTATCATTGATAATGTTTGTCAGGTCATGCGTTTCCATTTTTGTGTGAATTGGTGACAAGAACGATTGCAATTGATTTTCTGATGATTCCGATGACGGTACAAGAATCATAATCAATTTAGTCTTTGCTTGTCTTTTCTCCCATGACTTCCGTGTCCCATCTACAAACGACATGAGTTTTGTACCGCCAAATGCTCTATGCAGTACTGTTTTCTCGTTAGCAAAGTCGTATGAAATCATTAAATAAACTGTGGAACATTCCGATCCAATACAATGAGCAGCAGCTGCTTGATCATCAAACGTGCTTTCATCATGTATGGGATTTGAATCGTCTTCACTCTGCTTGATTGTTGGGAAAATAGCCTTGCCAACACATGAATTGTCAATCAGATAAATCCTATCCGACGTGAGTTTTGGTCGTAGATCAATCACCCCAACACTGCTGCTGCTTTCTCCCGTTGAATATTTAATGATGGTAAGTAATCCTACAATGATGGCAATAAGAAATTGAGCAACACGGACGCACATCTTGGGTGGATGTGATCAAGGGAACAATGTGATTGAGGGGGAATAGATAGTATAGGCAGGTAGAGGTGATGCTTGTGGTAAGTAGGTGTGGCAGAGACAGAGATAAGTAGATACTACCTCTCTCTGAGTAAGGAGTGCGTTTGCGATGTTTTCTCGCTCAGTTGATAAGTATGTAACTTATGGTTTGATGGTCAGTGATGGTTGTGATTTGTGATGGATGATGACGGGGATGATGATGGATGATGGATGAGAGACTGATGAGAGATACTGTAAAGGTGTGTCATGGGTCTGTACTGTGGACGTGGGCCGCATGTTTAAAAGTAGGAATATGTCTATTGTAGTATATTTTCATCGCTGACACCGGGATCCGGGGATCGCTGCGTTGACATTACATTTCATCTGACGGACGGATCAGCCGGTTCGCAAGCGGTTCGCATCTGGAAGACGAAAACGTTCACGAGTACCTGTACACTGGATATAATATCGGATATACAGAGGCAATCTCTGGACGTGAAAACACTCATTTATACTCAGAAATCCAATCATGATCATAGATGCGTCTGGTATGACCTTTATTGTATTTATGACCTCTCAATTTCTTCTAAGGAAGAGTAGTAGGAATTCATTCATCTCGTGAATCACCACCAAGCTGTGTATCAATCAACACGCAAAGGCCTCGCAAAGGCTCACTGCATGCAAATTTCGACGACTAATCCCCTCGAGAACTTTGTGTGTGTGCTTGTAGAACGCCCTTCTATCAAATGGATCCTAGCTTGAATAATATTTCTGGTGAAACAGCGGCAGCGGCTATTCCTGCGAGGCCGCAGCGACCTTTTACAGAATACAACGTGAGTTTGGAGCTTCCTTACACCAATAGAATTGTATTATTATTAACAAATGAATAGATTTTGTATGTTCCTCGGGCTCGCTCTGTGCTTACACATATTCCTTGTTGAATCTTTCTACGTAGGTCTTCTTTCAACTGGAACGAGAATTTCTATTACAGTCCCGAGAAGATGGTCTCAGCAACGGCGCCTACACGGTCAAAAGAATTTTGGATCAAGAGAGGCAAGTGGAGTCTCCAGAAAAGGTTGCTCTTCGCCCTCGCAAGTATCGCCACCTCATCCTACCGTCTGATTGGTACGTCGTTGGTTCCAAATACACGGGCAAGGGAGATCCTAACTCCTACCGTCGGGACAGAAAACACAGGAAGACACATGGTGTTATTTCCTTTGTCGAATTGACAAAATTGGTATCGAGCAAATGGAAAGTAGTTGACCCAGAGACGAAGGATTACTGTCGAAATATTGCCCAGGGAGAGTACAAGAGATACCGCAAGGAGTTGGATGAATTCATCATGATCTACGGAGCAGATGCAGCTAAGGGTAAAAAGCGCAAGCCACGAAAGGCGAAGCAGGTTGTTGAACCAAAGAAACCTGAGGAGCCACAAGAAATGGCTGAAGTAGAGCCATTTAATGGAGAGTTTGCCTTCATCCCCATTGATGATGAATTAGCTGATGATAACATCAGCATAGATCCCGTCCATTCTTCCAACAAGGGAGACATGTTGAGTAAAGTCGCCGAGACTGACTTTGAGAACAGTCTTGGAGATGGCATGAGTGCAGACATCTGTTTTTATGTTCCCAATCGATTGAGTGGGCAAGGTGATATGAGTCTTGAGGACAGGTCAACAATACAAGATCAGGGTCTTTCCACGATGTATCCCGTCACTCCTTCTTCTCGCACGCAACAGGGTAAACAACGAGTCTCACTCCATCATATCATGGGAAGATCTTTAAGTTTGCCTTTTAATGCCACGAATGGCCGCGGTGATGACCTTGGTATGATGAAGACCCCAGATGGAAGCAATAATATCACTTCCCACGAGCGGGCCGTTGACAGGTCATTCAGTATGCCTAACGGGTTAACCAACGATCATTCCTACGTCCACGGCCACAATTTCAGCAATCAAGGTTCCCCGCAACCATTCCATCCGAACTATCGTTTCGGAGAGTTTGGAATCAGCCAAGGTCCTGTCACCAGTGCCGATTTGGACCAGTTTGCTCGTCAATACGAGCAAGATATCTCTCGTGATATGACGCATGAGCGCTCACTTGAGTTGCAGCGAGAGCTCCTCTCTCGGCAGCAGCAGTATCACCAGTACAGAAATATTGTAGAACAGTCGAACCTCTCACAGTTTGACGAAAGTTTTGCGATTCCTGGGAAAAGAGTTAGCATGGAAAATAGTAGGAGGAGCAGCATGGACACTGCTTTCGTCCAAAACAGAAGTAGCAGCTTGATGAATGCTAGTTTCAGAAGAAGCAGTCTCCCCACGAATCCCAAGCTATCTCAAGCTTCCACAGAATTTCCTCAGTTGACAGTTCAGCAAGAAATGATTATCAAAAATCTTGCAGAGCAAGAGAAGCTTCGAAAGTCTGGAAATTCTACTTGCGGAAATATGCGTATTGGTGACAAACCTAGTTCAAATTATCCATCTGCAGCGTAGATGAAGGGTCGTCACGTTGTAATACCCTAACTAAGTGGATAACACTATAGATGCAAATGAACAATCTAAAGAATCGCCTTCGTGTTCCTAGTTTATTTAGTAGATGAAGACAACTCTGTCGCTGAAGGTTGCTTGAAGTAATCCTGCTCAACCTAATCCATGTAAATCTAGTTCAGTTTCTCTTCCCGTACAGCTTCACATCCATCACTAGGTCAGGCTGATACTGTCGATCAGGATTGCAGTAAATATTTTTGAACCGCTGAAATTCTCCCACTGCAGTTTCGATCGGAGGAACAGGACCCAAGCCCTTCCCACTCTCACACTCTTGGATTATCGAAATCGGAGTAGAAGATGATGATTGATATGCAAGCTTGGAAGGGATGATCACTCTCCTTATTCCTCCGGGGTTCATTCCTTTGACTGCTTCTTCGAGGCCTGGGATTGTGCTGCCATCTCCAAGCTTCCATCTATAAGGAGCACCTGCGTCAACAGTCGAGTAGATCTTTGATCCATATCTGGCCCCTGTTGTCGACATGACATAGTCAATTGATACTGTTTGTCCATCAGTGGGTGATGGAGTAGACAACGATCCTTCTTTCACATCAGCATATTGCAAACCTGAATTAGATGTTGTGAATTTTAGATTGGAAGTGTCGGTTGAAGCGTTGGCGACAGTAGCGAAAGAAGATACGGCAAAGATAGGCGCGTTGACTAGCAACGATCGACGAGCATTATCACTGACTTGTTGTGGAGCCTGCCACGCTGAAGCGGCAGACAGGAGTAACGTTGCTAGGAGAGCTTTGGCTGACATCATCGTTAATAATGCAACATTACCTAGATAATTTTGAAGTAGGTAGAAGTAGTACAATACACGGTCCGTAGGTATCTAGGTCAAGATGAGAAAAAGGAAAGGAGGAAGAGAAAAGACAGGAAATAAATAAGACTGCGTCCGTCGGAATGAATGAAAAAATGAAAAAATGGAGCAACCACAACATCAAGTTGATTGCACGTTAACGTTGTGTATAATATATTGGTGTCCTCGGTTCGTTCCGTGTTGCGGTTTTCTGTACTATTATCCTACAACTTCAGTGCGGTCAGCTAGTTTCTTCGTGACGCCTTCGAGCTGTTTAGTGTCATAGGTTGGAGTATCTGATAAACTTTGCATCATGCTACCAGGCTCTCCGCAAAAAGGCAGACGCCGCCGTTTAATCAATGGAGTTAGAGGTGCTTTCGGCGACAACACATATACCTCCATTGAAGAGAGCAGCAGCAGTCGCGACATGAGGAAGCGAATGATTAGGAGCACATCTTCTTCCTCTTCTCGCAATAATACTACGCTGTTCCAGCCAACATATGATGCATCGGAAGAGCACGGCTATCGCATTGATGTCGCGAAGGATGGCTCTATGATCACTGCTGTGCCTATTCATCATGATAATAACCCTCAGCAACGAAATGCACCTACTGCAATGAATAAAAACAATAATGCACCAGCGGTGAGACGCCGGGTATCTCCAATTTTGTACAGTGATGCACGTGTTGTGTCACCCAATGCCAGCATAAATCAATCACTATCCACGCACGCATTGTTGGATGCCAGGGGGAACCAACGACAGAAAATGAAGAGGGCGAGACCACCCACAGTGACAAAACAATCACCTGCACAGCAGCACGAGCATCAAAAAATTGATCCTACTAATGCTGCTGGAGGAAAGTCTCCAATTCGATTAGCAAGAGATCAATTGAGAAAGGCAAAGGGATTAGTTCCAACTTTTTCCGGATCACCTAACCGGAAGGAATCTCAAAATCGCTCATCGCCACTGAAAGGAGGGCGTAGAAGTTCCAAAGTTACTTGGGATCTGGATGAACCACAATCTACTACGCAGCAGTCAATAAATCTACAGACGAATTCAAGTGTCGATGATGACATAAGCTTTGGTAGCTTTCCAATTTTGAGTAACCATAATTTTGGTGATGACGTAGCTGATAACGAGGTCACTGAGCAGATGAAAAGAATTCATAACAAGGAACACACAAAACCTAATGCGAGTCAAAAAGATGGCGATGTAACATTTGAAGAATCTCTTCAACGCCGAATGGAGGAAATCGAGTTTCGACGAGCTGAACTTGAGAAAGCAATGACACATAAAGATATGATGAAAGGAACACTCATTAGTGCATTTGATCAAAACTTGGAAAAGAATAGGAAACAAATGACTTCCTTGGAAGATGAATTGAAAACGATCCGTTGGCATTTATCTCTTGAACAACACGAACAAGATAAGAATGGGAGTAAGAAAATATTGCAACAAAAAATGCAAAATAATGTTGCGAAGCAAGCAGAAGACCCTTTGCCCGCGTTTGATTTAGAATCAGTTGGTGATCCGAGTATAACTGCGGACACTGATTCTGTTGCTGATCTGTTCGGCAAGGGAAAGTCAGGACAGATGAAAAAGAAGAAAGGGTTAGATCCACCTGCACGCCCAAGTCCAAGTCCGCCTACTGACGAAGACAGAGTTGGAAATAATCATTCATACAATCTAGAAAGAAGAGATCTTAGGGGATCAAGAGTGTCTGCCGAAGGTAAAAATGAGCAACAGGGAGGTATTCGTCTTAAGAAACCTAAACCAATTCATCCAGCTCCTTCATTTCATGGCACGTCGCTCCATGGAACCAATCCACAAGAGAAACCAATGAAGCAGATGTGGCAGAATGGGCAAGCCCTGCCGCCAAGGCCGAGGATAACGTCAGCGAAAACTGTCCATTTTAATGTATCACGTGAATCTGAAGGTGTCAAATTTGACAATGATTCAGTCGACAACTTGTCTACTGATTTTCAAGCGACAAGTATGGATGATGGTGATGATATTTCTTGGCAGGGAGAGCATTTCGATGTCGATATGTACGATGATCAAAGTGGTGGGCTAATATCTAGCGAGCATCACGACATCTATCGATGGAAAGATGATAAACGCCACGTTGTGACATCAGAGCACTATGTTAGAGAAAATCATCACCATCGTGATCAAAACGAAAGGCAAGGTCAGAGTCATGGGTTTAATGGAAGCAGGGGTGTGTCGTCAGCTTCGGTTGAACCAGATCTTGATCTCAGTTTTGTCCACGCAGTCGCTGCAGTGGTGATACAGACTGCTGTTCGTAGATTTCTTGCTGAACTTGTGGCCGAGGAAAGAAGATATGCAGTCCAAGTGATTCAAGCTGCTGCTATATTTTGGATGGATCGTCGATTTGGCCAACCAGAACAACCAAGTAATACTGGATATGCGGCTCCCATCATGTCTCACAATGCTCACATACCACAATACAGAAGCTCTCAAGAAAGAACCAAACGTGTCATGTTCAAAGATGAGTACGAAGATGTTTCTAATTTCGCTGCAACTGAAATACAAAGATGTTTTCGTGGTTGGTTGGCACGGGACACTCTTGAAGTGGATGATTTCGCTGCTACGTCAATTCAACGTGTCTTCCGCGGGTGGTGGATGAGAGAGACAATGGAAGTTGACAGGTTCTGCGCCACCGAAATTCAGCGCATCGTCAGGGGGCACCTTTGCAGGATGAATTATATCTATGATCTATACTGTATCACGGTAGCACAGTCAGTTTGCAGGCGCTTCCTTGCATTCAACAAATCAGCAATCCGCTTAGCAAATGTGCTCTATATTCAGGCAATATATCGTGGCTACATGGTTCGCTCGAACCTGTCGCGATACGTGACTGAAGGCCAAGAGGTTGCAGCTACACTTATTCAAACACAATGGCGAAGTTATGACGCCCAAATGAATTTCATAGATGCCCTTGCTGATATCTTGATTGTTCAAAGTGTTGCCAGGCGATGGCTGACTCTCAGGCGACAGGAAGTGAAGAATTGGAACATGAGCAAAAGGAAGAAGCAGCCTGCTGCAGCAATATATGGGCGCAAGCAACTAATGATCGACCCGAGTGCTAGGTCGCGGAATGATTCGCATCAAGTTTGGAAAGAGCATCGGCTAAACGTTGTCGAAAGAAAGAAACAAGTTCATAAAAGTGAGTATCCGGAAGCATTCAGTGACATTGTTGAAGATGTTAGATTTTACGACGGAAATGCGTCAGAGACAAGTGATTTCCTTCAGAACTGGAGAGGACGTAGATCCTGAATGCATTTAAAGGTATAAGTCATATTACTTTCATTATTAGATCATCGCACTTCTCTCTTTTATTTTTTGGATCGAAACGTTAAAGAGATGCGGTATCCTCTCTTGACGATCGTTCCACCGGCCAAATCGTTACCACATACATCTTTCTCGGTTGTTTCTTTCAATACGCCTTCAGATATTTCATGAGTGTGTTCCAAATAAGCATTATCTCGAAAAACGATTATTGAGCCATTACCGTGTAGAATTATGTCTAGCTTCTGCTGATTATTCAGTGTATGATCGCAATTCTCGTGTGCGGCATAGTTCTTCCTCGGTCGCAGCTTGAAAATCACGTCAGAACCGCCCAAAGAGATTGTCGCTGTACAAGACTCGTATGCTGGACCGTCAGTGTGTGGCATTATTCCTTCCCCAGGTTGATATTCGTTGATTAACACATGATTAGGTGGATTGGAAGATGGGAAGGCTCCAATGCTGACCAAAGTATTTGCCATGCGCTGCAGAATGGGAGGAAGATCGTAAGATGAGAGTGTTCCATCAAATAATGCCACCTTCCTACGGGCGTGCTTCAGCCGTGTCCATTTTCCATTGTGTTGTAATGACATCTCCTCTTCATTCAACCCGTTGTTATTTGCTCGACATTCTGCACCTGTTTGTAAATAATCTGGTATTGTTTGAAGCCAAGCCATTGTCTCTTCAAGCACTTTGGGAGGCAAGAATTGTTCTGCATAGAAAACAGAGTCAATGTTGGCAGCAGACTGTATTTGATGAATTTCTCCAGATAGCATGTGTTGCGGTAATAACGTTTCAAATGGGGCCAAAGCACGAACATTTTGCTTCTGCGGCAGGCTTTCGTCGTTCACAGCAACTGATGAAGTATTATCACTTTTTGTCATAGCACAGCTGCTGTCTGTCTTAGTTGTTGATCGAAAACGCTGGCGCTCCCGACGCCGAAGCTCCCGGAAGTCAATGGTTGCCATAATTGTAAGAATATCACGGAGCTGATGAATGGGTAGATGCTATGGTATTCTTCGTTTGGTTGCTATCATTCGACGACAAGAGGACGAAGGATGTGGAGGAGCGGAGCGAGAGAGGAGAGCAAAAATAATGAAAAATGAGAAAAAAGGTGCGACACTAGCAGGATTCGAACCTACGCGGCGAAACGCCAGTAGATTTCGAATCTACCTCCTTAACCACTCGGACATAGTGTCGGTAACTTTCATTGAGAAAAATAGTATTTGTGAAGTGTTCACAAAATCTACGATACGATACTTCGCATTAAGATCTATTGTACTTTTAGCTGTTCTCGGTGTATCCTAATTTCCTGTTCTTTGTTATTGTTGTGTGTAGCAACTGAACTGGAAGCGGCTTCTTGGGAATACTTAACAAGAGCTTATTCAACGACTTCAACAAAGAGTAGAGGTCATGAGGACAGTGGAAAATAGTGAATACATAGTACATAAGCGTGAGCGCAGCTATCGGTCCTTCAATTTGATGTCGTCAACTCCAGGTGTGAAACTAAGAAGAATACCAATTGAAGTGAAACTATCAGTAATGCTACTGAAACGAGAAACTTCTAGAGTAATCACTAAACGCAAAACAATAACAACAAACAAATCCATTTATCTTGCAAGAAAGAAAGATTATTTCACAAAGAATCCAACAAGCACTGAACTGAAAGTAAGCAACTACATGAGTACACCTTCTCCAACACAACTCTAAGTGGGATCAAAAATACCTGTCCGTGCATATATCAATGGCAAAAAACTTTGAACAAAACAAAATATAAAAATTCATAAAAGAGAAATCAGGTCTGCAGCTCAACTTAAAAAAGAAAACAGGAAAGGAGCAAAAGAAATGATATTTCCTTCCCTACTATCCGGGCCAAGTCTGAGGGGCCGCTAGAAGCTCCTC
>JALLBH010000767.1:0-12118 GCA_036940005.1 Skeletonema menzelii
CAGCGCTACCCTTCTCCTCCACCAAACGTTCGAAGTCACTCACGTCACCACTTGCAAAAAATGGCTGATCGATATCTACTTATTTGTACTTGGAACTTCTTACATAGGTGTCTGTGACAGAAGAGAAAAAAAAGAAGAGAGAGGATAAGTCGTGATAGTGTACAGTGACTCTTTTTTCTTTTTACTTGCTATGGTCGCGTGTCGCGTCATCCGCGGTCCGCGTCATTCATCTCACTTCTGTCACTTCCATCCCACCAGACCATGGCATGCTGCCTTTGAACCTCCCTCTAGAGAGCTAAAGGAGTCGTTTGCAACACTAATAATTAGTGTACTCTTATTTGCGATTGCAATTAATACTGCTACCATATCGTGAGTTGGGAGCCCATAATACCACTTTATCTGATACAGGTTCATATATTGATTTAGAGAGAAGTGCTCACTCGCTTCGCTCGTTCGTAGTGTGCAAAGTAATCACCATGCATCTCTTTCGATTGGCAGCAACATCATTATTAGCATCAGCATCTCTGCCTCAAGTTGTTTCTTCATTTGCACTATCAAGACACAATTTCATTTCCCAAATTTCCCTACTCTCATTCGCTGCACGAAGATCAAACGCATCGGTCACTGAATGTAACGCCTCCTCTGTCGATAAGGAAGGAACACCGCCATTATCTCAGATGGTTGACACTCAATATCCAGGCACTGCTGTTCAAAGGTTAAAGGCAGTACATGAAAGAGTCAAAGTGATAGCTGCAGATGGCACACTCAATGGTCCTTGGGAAGATGTTCGTCGTCGAATTCTATGGGCTGGTGGACTGAGAGACTTGCCTGATGCTGTTCCAGGTCAAGGGTACACTGGTCACTCTTTCAACGATTGGAATCATGTTGACTTGACAACGATGAATGATGATACAACAGACAACCAAAACGATGGAAGCGTCAAGGGCATCGCTGTCGGTAATCGTCTTGGCAATGGCATCCGGGTAGCATCCCTACCAGAATTGGGCAGCGGTGGAAGCTGGTCTACTTGTGCAATGGGATGCAATCAAGATCCCCCAAATGATGTTGCTCATATTCAGTTTAGATCAAGGATTGCCTTTAAGCTGGTGTGGGTGCCCAATGAGAATTATGATACCTTTGTATTGGTTGATGATGATGGAACACTTCTTGCAAAAGGAAAGCCATCGGATGGGCCCGATGCATTGCCGCACTTACGAGAACGAATGATGAATTACAAGATCATGGAAGGATCAAAATATTCGTCTGCAGCAGATCAAATTGCGAAAGAAACATGATCAACACGTGCGAGTCAATGATTCGCCAGACCCAACTACCTCTCTGGACGAAGCTGAATGATGTACAATATGTAAACATCCGATTAAGTGACCTGTTATTCAAAAGTTGGTATTCTTAGCATTAATTTGTTTATCTGCAATATTATATTGTGACAGTGATTGGGACACCAGGAGAGGCTTTCGCTATTTTCACAGCGCTACCCTTCTCCTCCACCAAACGTTCGAAGTCACTCACGTCACCACTTGCTGAAACCAAACCTGCCAATGGCCCATCTATATCTAGGACACCATTCCCTAATGGAACAACTACACTGGCGCCCAAAGTATCTGCAATTTCCAATGTTCTATCGGCACCATAAACTAATGTATATTGACCTTCCGATGGCACTTGTGCTGGAAGTGCTTGCTTTGTTACTGGAGAAACCATAATATCCGCTCTCAAGTTCTTGATATTGTCCATTACCACATCCGCATGTGGCTCATAATATATTGACAGCCCCTCCATTTCACTCTTTCCAAAATGCAGTAAGAATCCTAGCTCTCTTTCTTGCCATGGTGGCCCTACCAATGCTCCTTCAGTTGCTGTAACTCGAGCATCACCTAACTTGCATGATTCTCCATGCTTCAGCACAGTTACTTTATCTGCTTTCACTCCCAATCCTAACAACTTCTTTTCAGCAGACGGGGCAACAATGTACTCCAGATCTGGAAGTTTGTTAACCAATTTGGTAATAGTTGGTGGGTGACAGTGATCATCAAGACCCATGGTCAACAAGCAATGTGTTGGCTTTGCATTGCATATCAAATCAATTGTCTGAGATTCACTGAGTGCAACCTTGTTGGCCCTGTATCCCCAAGGAATTCCAAAGTCAAGCTGCGATGCTAACGGGTCGACAACGAGAGAGACTTTACTATTGCCGGATTTAGCTTCCCATAGTTGCCCATTACCTTCGAGATGAGTGTATGAAAAAGTTCCTTCATTGGTAGGACTAGTGAGTTCACTGAAAAAGCTTGGTAGCCGGAGCTGAGGTGAAAAGGTAAGTGCGTGGGCAGAATGGTCGCTGATGGTGTGGAGAAGAAGCATAGAAACAAGGTGCAAAAGGTGCTTCTTTGTCTTTGTGCTGCACTTTGTTTTCTCCATGATTGTTGATGATGCTACTATTTGTCGTCGTCGTTGTTGTTGTTAAAACTGTTGCCATGCTCGTTCTGACTGGTAAGTTTGATTCTTTCTTAGTTTTCAAAAGGATGATGCTGACTCCAACTCCTTCCCAACTCTACCAAATACTCCTAGCTAGTGGATAGACAATAAGCCAACGTGCCTCCATCCATCCATTCAACAAGCAAGAGCAAATCGAATGCTTTTCAAGCTGAATGACGACTGACTGAGTCAGTGATTGACGGCTGATGGAGGGGGCGGGGGTGATCGTCAGTCTCTTTTCTCTTTTCTCTCTCCTACCAAGCAAAGCTTGTCCGATGATGTCCGATTGTCCGCCTTCGCTCTTTGCTCGCTCGCTCTCTCTCTCTCTCTCTCTCTAAAAAGCGCTCGAGCTCAGCATCATCGAAACTAATAAGAATTAGATACTTTTTACTGACCACTCCGGCGTCCTACCAGTGTGCGGTGCCTTCGAGAAAGAATCCATGCCTTCACCATGATAATGTTCTATCTGGTGCTTCTTCTTTCGCTACACGCAATCAGTCTATCCCCGGGATTGCAATCATCACATGTTGTGGTTCGCGCAGATGAAACCTTCTCGAGACCTCCACCATCAAGGATAAAAAACAAAAAATCGAGACAACGCAGCAAGGAAAGACATTACAATGATTATGACGATAATAACAGTGATCTCTCGGTACCTCAAATATCAGCTCTGTTTGTCACGACGAAGCCTCGAGATTTGTTTGAAGGAGTGCGAAATGCAGTTTCTAATATTGTGAGGGGAAGTTTCTATGGAGTGACAGGTCTGCTTGCTAGCCCACTTACTGGCGGCTTGGCTGGTGGTATTAGTGGGCTGTTGATGGGCACAGTAACGGGGGTTTTGTTGGGAATTTCCATGCCGCTAATGGGCTTTATTCTCAGTGTGTATCAACTTGCAAGGGGGGCTACTTCTACGCCTCAAGCAATCAAAGGGTTTTTAGATTGCAAAATTTTCGACGAATCAACAAGAACATGGCAAGAATACAGCCTCGATGACGATCTTGAAGAAATAAAGTCAGCTATAAAAGCTGAGAAATCACAAACCAATGATTCTTCGCGTCGAAGAGTGAAAGATACCGAGTATTATGATCTGCTAGGACTTCAAATTGATTGCAGCTCAAGTGAAATAAGAGCTGCATACAGAAAGAAGGCAAGAGAAGTACATCCAGACAAAGTAGACAAGTCTATGCGGGAAGCAGCAGAAAAGAATTTTCGTGAGATTAGTGCAGCATACCAAACTTTGTCAGATCCAGATAAACGGGCACGATACGACAATTCGGGAGTCGGATCAGCTGGTGACATCGAATTAGATCTAGATCCTTATGTTTTCTTTGCTGTACTTTTTGGATCTGAATACGTCGAGCCATACGTTGGTGAATTGAGTGTAAGAAATGCAAATGTGAACATATTTTCATGGCTGACTTTGAATCGCCGTCTAAACAGATACTTTTCTCTCCCCATTGAATAGATTGCAAGTACTTTTGACTCGCTTCTTAGATTGAGTAAAAGAGGTGACAATCCAGCTTCATTTGAGTCTATTGACGATTTTAAGGCTACTTTGGGTTGGAACGTTCATGTGCTGAAGACGAGAAAGCGTGAAACTGAAATTGCTATTCATTTGCGCACTCGTGTAAATGACTACGTTGAGGGATTTTTGACTCTAGATGCCTTCAAAGATTCTTGTTACGAAGAAGCTGCTACCATTGCAAAGGAAGCGTCAGGTGCTCGATACCTACTTGCGGTAGGCCCTGCAATGGTGGCAGAAGCAAATTATTTTCTTGGATATAGAAATTCGGTTGTAAAATGGCGAGGACCCCTAAGCAATCTCAAGAGAAAGATGTTGAAATTAAGACGGAAGGCATCTATGTACAAGTCAATTTTGCATACCGTAAAAGAGAGTCTCGGAATAATAAGTTCGGAATGCCCAGAAAACATCGGGAAAGAAGGCGAGGTGTCTATGGCTTGCCTTTCAAATACAATTCCTCTTATCCTTGAGATGGCGTGGAAAATCAACTACTTAGACATCACGACCACTTTGTCTGGTGCATGCAAGAAGTTGTTCTACGATGCCAAAGTTTCGTCGAAAGAAGAACGCTTGCGGCGTGCTCAAGCTGCACACATATTGGGAACGCAGTTCTACTTGGTTGGATTGCAGAAGGAGGGGAATGCTACTGACCCTAGTAGTATCGACGAGATAAAAGATCGAGCTAGCGCTGCGTTTGCAGAATCGGTGAAGAGAAGTAACGAAGACTAATGTGTTTCAGCGTTGGTGACTTAGTTTAGTAATATATAATTATGGTTTGTAGATTTACTCCCACTCAATCGTTGCAGGTGGTTTAGAGCTAATATCATAGCAAAGCCTATTGATGCCGCGAACCTCATTTATCACCCTACTAGACATGGTGCTCATGACGTCATATGGCAAGTGATAAAAGTCGGCTGTCATGTAGTCCGTGGTCTCAACGCAACGAACACAAGCAACATTCTCATAAGTTCTTCCATCTCCCATAACTCCAACACTCTTGACAGGAAGTAGCACAACAAACGCCTGCCCAATCAATCGATAATGTCCTGATTTGTATAGCTCTTCAATCACAATATCGTCGGCTTCCTGCAAAATCTTAACGCGTTCTGCGGTAACTTCTCCAAGAATACGAATGGCCAATCCTGGCCCAGGGAATGGGTGCCTGAAAACGCTCACTTCGTCAATACCAAGAGCCAGACCAAGCTCGCGCACTTCATCCTTAAATAGCTCACGCAAGGGTTCAATCAGCTTTAGCTTCATTGATGCAGGAAGACCGCCGACATTGTGGTGTGTCTTGATAGTAGCCGATGGACCCTTGTAAGAAATACTCTCAATCACATCAGGGTACAAAGTTCCTTGCAAAAGAAACTCGCAAGGGCCAGATTCCGCTTCAATTTTGTTTGCTTCCTCTTGAAAAATATCGATAAAAGTTCCACCAATAATCTTTCGCTTTTTCTCAGGATCAGTCACTCCTTTCAATAAGGACAAGAATCGATCTTGGGCATAGACGCATCGAAGGTTGACATTACAATCATCTCTCATCCTCTTCAAAACCTTGACGGATTCATCCTTCCTTAAACACCCATTATCCACCAATACAGCATGGAATCTATCTCCAATAGCTTTGGTCAACAAAACTGCAGCCACAGTCGAATCTACTCCTCCACTTACAGCACCGATGACATGACCTGTGGGACCAACCATGGCTCTCACTTCCTCAATAAATTCGTTCGCATAGTCACTCATAACCCAATCTTGTTTAGCTCCTGCAATGTTTACGACGAAGTTTTTAAGGATGTCTTTACCGAGAGGAGAGTGTGTAACTTCAGGGTGGAATTGAAGACCCCACCTTCGCTTGGATATGTTTTCAATGGCCACGAAGTCAGCATTAGATGTCCCGGCTGCATCAGCAACAGACGTTCAGTTAGCAAGAGAAAAAACAAGTACAGCTTGCAAACTACCTCCAAAAGAGCAACTTACCCACAGCCTTGAACCCTTCAGGAACCTCATGCAATTTATCTCCATGACTCATCCACATTATAAATTCTTCTGGGAGTCCAGCAAAGAGCGGAGAGTTGCATCCTTCTACTCGAGAAACAGATGCTTTACCATACTCTCGTTTAAGGCCAGGTGCAACCTTACCGCCAAATACATGGGCAAGTTCCTGCATACCATAGCAAATACCAAGCAATGGCACATTTCTCTCCTCGATCAACTTCCAAACTTCCTCCGCTACATGTGGTGCCCCTTCCTCATACACACTGTTTGGGCCTCCACTCAAAATAACAGCAGTCAACTCATGCTTTCCTAATTCTTCCGCGGTAACAAGACAAGAGTAGAGCTCGCAATAAACGTGCATTTCACGGACCCGACGTGCGATGAGGTGCGAGTATTGCGATCCAAAGTCAAGGATAGCAACTTGGGGACGAGCGATGTTTCCCAGCTGGGATGATTGCTTGAGGTATTCAGATTCTTCGGCCATTTTCAATACTTTCGATGAATAACAGGGTGTAGCAACTCTTGTTAACTTCTGAATGATGGGGCGGTATGTTAGGTGATGGTTGCTTGCTGCAGGATAGGAGCCATCAACGAGCGAAATCAGAAGATGATGATGATGTGTGGTGTGTAGTGCTCAAAAAGCGCGCCAAAACAGCTACGTACTTATGGCCCACGCAGAGCCCATGAAGAGGGACATTTTTTGCGCTTTTGTCGTTTTTGTCTTGTGGCGGGGCTCAGCATTTTTGGTTGGGAAGCCCTCCATACACGGTGGAATTAGTAAATGGATTCGTCACCAAATCTTATTTTTGCGGGAGATCATTCATGTTTGGCGGCTTCACACGTCTTTCTCTTCGTAGAAGTAATGCAGCAGCATTGCATAAAAGTATATTAGCGCAGAGTACTACCATCGGTCTAAACGAACGGGAGGAGACGCCACAGCTTAATATACCTGGCGGGGGTCGACTAAGATTGAGCAGCAGTTGTTCTTTGATTGCTCACCATGACCAAGGAATCAGTGAATCCGCCGACAAGGTACCCTTCCCCCAGCCGACGCGGAGGACGAGGAGCTGTCCCCGGGACCGGCCACCATCGCCCTACACCACAGTTTCAGCAGCAGCGTCCTGCACAGCCCTCTAGTGCTGCTGCAAAGGCAGCTGCTGCGGCAAAGGCATTGCACCGTAGGGCCCAGGAGAGGGCAAAGACGAAGCAACAGCAACAGCAGCAGGAAGAGGTGAAACAGCGCATCAGTAATGACATGAATGGGCAAAGTAGTATACCTCCATCTGAACAGCGTAATGATGTGTTCCGTAGAAGTTCCAACCAAGAAGGCGCAGACAGCCAAAAAGCAATCGGTGGTTCTATACTCAAAAAGATGATGACAACAGGACCGAGCTACCGTGTAGGCCCTGTCGCTGATGACGTGCAGTACGAGGCAATGCCATCATCAGCTAGTGGGAAGAAAAGTGGCATCGCTGCAGGTGCAAGCGCACACGCACAACCAGCATACCCGCATGGTCACCCTAGCACACATTATCAGCACCATCCTCACATGATGTATGGACACCCAACTCCCTATGGTCATCCTCACTATCCTTACGCTCATCCACACTATCATCATCAAGAGATGCAGAATTCGTCTGCTACCAGCAATGCAAAATCGAACGACGAAGGATCTAATACTTCTCCTAAAAGCACTGACCCAAGTAATCATCATCACTACTACGCACATAATTATCACCAGGGGCATCAGTATCCTCCGCACCCTTCCTACTATGACGGAAGAAACTATTCATCTTATCCGCATTATAATGGGCATCATCCTCAATTTTATAAAACTTATCATCGAAGCAATGCACCAGCTTCGGGCGCAAAAAGCTCTGTAAATAATGCAAAGATAGCAGAGAGTGGGGATTCTTCAAAGTCATCAGCTGCGCCATCTGGACCACCGCTTGAAGAGCAATCAGTATCAAATAGCTCACGAGGATCTACACGACATGTCATCGGAAGTCACACATCGATTCATGTTCCCCGTGCATCTATGGAAAGTCAAGAAAAATCTAGTCGTTCTCCTGAAAAAGAATGTTTGCCTTCTGGTACTACTGCCAGAAATGAAGCCATTTTTCGTTACGGGGAAGATAGTGAACGACGTGATTTACTAGAAAGTACCGAAATATTACTTTCGCTTTCGAAATCGTTCGACCGCGGTGATGAGCATAAACACAATCATAATACTAGAGGCAGTGCGAAGAAAGACTCGAAACAGAAGAGGAAAGCGAAGAAAGTGAAGAAGGTAGACGACGCTGCTTTCAACGCTCCAAGCAAGCCCCCTGTCGGAGAGCGGCCCCAGAGCCCACCCAGGATTCATCATTTTCACAAGCAAACAAACGTTAGTACATTTGAGGTAAGTTGTTGTGGTTGAGCACGCATTATTTTGGTTTGATTTCTGGCCATACTGACTCAGTTGAACTTTCTACTTTTTCAGCCGCAACCCAGTCCTGTCAAACTGGACCCCAACGATATTGAGCTTGCTCCATCCTTCCAACTCTTTAATCAATCCTTTGACATGAATCTAGAAAATCTTCTCGGACCAAATGCGTCTTTTGGATTAGGACCCATGAAATCTCTTTCTTTTGGTTTGGGGTTGCCCAATCCCAGCGATGTTGGTGCTTCTCCGAGAGCGAGCCCGATGACTATGCACCATAGAATGAGTCCAAGAGTTGCAGCTGACGCTGCTGGTGTTGGCAATGTCGACTTTGGAAGTGGGCCCGCACAACCGAAGCTTGAAGATGGAGGTTCCAATGTGCAGGTGCTAAGGGCGTCGCCCTCCAATTCATTTGGTAACGTAATTGGTTGTGGTGGAAATCTACCGAAGAAAGATAGAAACAGCTCAGTCGTCGTTTTGGGAGACTCAGCCAGAGTTGCAACCCTCCCTGCAGCGAGTCATCACCAATCTCTACATCCCAAGAAGAGAAAGAAGGTTTACATGGGAGAAGGGAGTGCTACCAAGACGACGAAAGATACTCCCTCTAAACGCAAGAAGACGACACCGACTATCGATTCGTCACTTTTTGAAGTGCTAGTCACACATCGATCCATGTTCAATAAATTTTCATTTCTTTTACCAGGGGCAAAAGCTGTTCTCGATCAGCAGAGCCGCTCTATGAAATCGAATTCAGAGGATGACGAAGATGTTGCTCGTCGACGCATCAACTCTGCCCTCTGCGCCTTTGGCGGTGTTGTAATCCCTCCAGCGGATTCGATTGGCTCTAGCAATTCAGGACACGAGAAAAAATACAAGGACTCTCTACCAAACCGCTATTACGAGGATGAGAGTAGATTGTCGTGGGAAATTGAGGAACACCCACCTGTTGAGCTAGATTTTGAGGAAGAAGGTAGAAATCTTGAAGCAAAGAAGGCAACCCAGCGTAATCACAGCTGTCCAAAAGAGATCGCTTCACTTCAACGTGAGATTGGTGTCATGGTCTACCCCGCCGTAAACGCGTTCACTGCAGCAGAGCCAGGCATCATGACGCCAGCACTTGATGAAATGAACAATTTTGTTGATAGCCCTTCTAGATCTACTCCTTTGAAGGAAGAGACGAATGCCTGCGGTACGAAAGATCAGTCCCTGCCGTTGGTATCTCCGGATTATGTGAAGACTCCTCAGCGTTCAATCAATTATGCAGGAGGTGCTTGGATGAGCAACCATCAATCACCCGTGAATGTGACTCCAGGGAGAGATACAGAAAACCATACTGATCTGCTGTTTGTTGATACCCAAGAGTTGCTACCCGAGCAATTTCGTATTGTCAACGTAAGGAGGCGCAAAGTCTCGTCTTCTCAGTATGTGTACCCAGCATTACCTCTCCCGTATGGCCAGCGCAAGCGCATTAGCAACGCCATGTTTTCGATGTCCAAGAGTCTCCCTGGTTTAACAGACCAGTGTGCATCAGTTCTTGGTGAAGCACGTAAGAAAGACGCGTGGGATTTCGCCGTGGCACAGCTAATGACTCAGGTGATCGTTTTGACACATTGTTCTGTACAAGATAGCAGGTTGGATGGGCTGAGCAAGTATCTTCTAACCTTGGGCATCGCCGCGTAAGAGAGATGGCAAAGGGACGGTATTGCGGTATCTTAATTTGCTAAACGTTTGAGGTGGCACATTTGCCTCGTAATTTTCTTCGGAGAGGTCGTCCTTTTATTTTGATCGATGAAGTAGTCACCTTAACTTCACATCAGAGATGATGTTATTCATATTATATAAGTTTAGTTTTACCACTTTCTCCGACGTCGCTCTGCTCGTTTCTGTCTTCTTTCGTTGTCCTTCTCTGAGACGTGCCCGTTGCCGGCAGAGGGAGCTGCAGCAGTTGCGCTTGGCATTCCCGGCATTCCACCTTTCACAGTTTTGTAAATTTTTAACCCCCCTACTATCGGTATCAACAATAAGAGCCAATAGAACTTGTCACTCAATAGCACCGACCCAAACTGTACTACACTAACAAGCCCCATCATGTCAAGATAAGCACCACCGGCAAGTGCATCTGAGTTTTTGTTATTTTTGAAATCATTATTTGCGTAATTATCAACAACTCCCTTGTAGGAAAGATATGACAGGGCAAGCAGTGTTACTGACATTACACACTGAAAAGTAGTGAGTGAGGGCCGCTTATATATCGCAAACAGAATCAAATAAAGTAGATCCAATGCAGCAACAATAGGCAGGTATGTCGAAGAGGCACTTTGCCTTGCTGTAATGAACAAATTGATTACATGTGCAAAAATGAGATCACATGCACGTGTTTGCAAGACAAAGAAAGCAAGATCACTATTCTGGAGACCGAACTTACCAGCTGCAGCTTTCTTGGCAGCGGCGTTTGCCATGTTACAGAAGACGATATAGAAGTTGTTGAGGGTCAGCTTGACGGACGGAGTACAAAGTAGACGAATAGCGTATTAGACGCGAGTTATGAGTTATTTCAGCAGGCTTCCCGTCGAGCGGTAGATAGGTGGTGTCGAGCGCGCCATCAAAAAGATCTCCCGCAAAAAAGGGGCTAAGCCACATTAGCTAGCACAGGCAAGTAAGTAAGAGCACACACCCAACACCCAACACCCAACACCCACCCAACACCCAAAGCCCCAAGAAAGAGTCAGACTCAAAACCCCAACCTCTAATAATCGAGGAGATCAGTGTCGTCTACAGCTCGGCAGAATGGTCAATCCATATTCTATGAAGTGGCTGTGTCTACCACATGGCTTCTACACCTTTTTAGTGAGCACACAAAATATCCAGTATTTCATTAGACCAAATTGACCTACAAGTTTCTAACCTCAACAACTGTATTTTTTTAGCCTACACTTCTTGCTACGTTAGGGTGGTTTGCTACCCTAACTGAAGACGGATGCAACTACGCAATACTCGAAGGCGCAATGGTAACTGAAATAACAACAAACCCTGATTTGCCCTTCCTTGAAGTCGGCCTAAATCGTTATCGCGAAGCATCCCTCAAAGATGATGATACCTGGGAAATCGACTACAATCAACTATGCAAATATTACAATGAAGATATAGTCAATATTGATGGTGTATGGAAGTTTTCAAAGATGATGTCCTTTCTAGCACTTGTCTTCGCAGGGGCAGCAGTACTGTTGATTTGGTTCTCGATGTGCTTTATATTTAGTCCGAATACCTGGAAATGGGTTGGTTGGGAGCTACTCACAGCGACAGTGTTCAAATCACTATCCTATTCTTGGCTTGCAACAAGTATGTGCCGCAACAATAGTTGTTCAATATCTTATGGGGCCAAAGCTGACATTGTGGCGTGTGTGACGTGGTTCATAGCAGGTGTCCTTGTATTGCTGAGGTATCCAAGCCCTAAACAACCTGCAAATCCATCTCCCAACACAAATGCAACATCATCTGAACCTTCTACAGTAGAAATGCCTAATATAACGTAATTTTACTCGTGTATGTGGATTAAAGGTTCGTCTCTTTTTGATACGAAGATCTACATGTTTGTGACATTATCTCTTGCACAGACTCTCTCTAGAAATTGGGGCCAGATGACTGGTCAAATAATAATGGCAGTGTTGAAGTTTGCCTCGTAA
>JALLBH010000768.1:0-12992 GCA_036940005.1 Skeletonema menzelii
GATCAACCAATCGAATACACTTTACCCAATGTTTCATCTTTAGCGTCTTCGTATTTCCCATCTTATCAATTACAAATCGTATACTCGCCTCCTCTCCACTTTCCACTGGAAAATCAGCGATGATGGCATACGTCCACTCTCGTGAGCTTCGGAGTATCCATGCAAAGTCATGGATACGGAGTTGATTGATGAGATTCAGGGCTTTGCTAGGATTGGATTCGATGATCTGATATTTGTTAGAGTGGTACGTGTCGCCTAGATCGAAGTTGGGGGGACCATCCAACTCACAGAGACGCTCGAGTGATGGTTGTGCTGGCTGCGTGGAAGTTGACTTGGTAGTATTAGCAGATGGTTTGTCTTCCGTTACCTTGTTTGTATTCCCCCTGGACTTCTTTCGTGATGACTTGGTCTTTGTGGGATGATTTGAAGTCTTGGAGGATCTCTTCTTCTCATCGCCGGTCTTCCTTGATGGAGGTACGCCTCTCGAAGCTGTGGCCGCAGTACCATCACTCTGCACCGCTCCCTCAGTCACAGCTTTCTTTATGACCTCCTTCTCCGCCACCGGAGTTCGAGAATGCAAAGGCACTGTAGAACTTCTGGGAGCGGAAGCAGTACTTGTCGTAGGGTTACCATTGTTCCACAAACCCTTAAGAACCCTACCGCTATCATACTGTAAAGCACCCGATCCATGAGGTTGAACCAAAGTATTTACTTCACCGGTATATCGACCAACATTGCCTGCGTGGTCGGTCCATGGGAGAGAGACTACCATGGTAGGAGGATCATCTTTGTTCCTACAACCACCATGATGATCTCTGGAGGGAGATGGACTTAGTAAGTCATCATCACTTCGATTAGACCAGTGGACATGTTGTTGACTGGAGGGACGACGTCCATCATACAAAGAACTCATGGACACGGAGAAGTGTAACACATCTTCGGTTTGCGCCGATCTGTCTTTCAAAAGAGATTCACTAGCCTGATTAGGGGGAGTGACGGATGCACAACTGCTGGAGGTGAAGCTGCTGTCACAGTCGAAGGTGCGACGTCGACTACGAGGTGCCCTCTTGGAGGATTTCTCATGTTTGCTACTGCTGTTGTAATGATGCTTGGACCCGTGCTCGTGCTTAATAACTGAAGGTTCAGGCCTGGCTGTGACATCTCCAGTGCTTCGGCTGCGTGTAGACCTGAATGAGGGAGCAGCAGATCTTCTTGAGGAGACATCGGCTGCGCCCTGCTGGTGGTCCCTATCCTGATGCTGCTGCGTCGCAGTGGGTCTCGCACTGAATGGAGGAGGGGGGACACCCGCAACTCCATTAAACGCTGCGCCTACGCTTGATGGTGATGATGTGATCCCACGTTGTTGTAAGCGGTTCTGATTCTGATGTTCATGCAACATGAGCGAAGTCCGAAGAGAATGCACAAGTGAATGGATGGCTCCTTCGTCTGCATCATCTCCGTCATCACTGGAGTAGTTATTCCTCCTCCTAAATGTGCGTGATGGTGGTGGTAATGGAAGATCTGGCACCGGCTGCGGCGGTGAGAACATTTGTTGATGTAGCTGATCCTCACGTCCAATCTTGGCGGTGGCGGTCGGAACCAGGAGCGAATCTTCAATCCAGTCGGAAAGAAAGGCCGTGGCACGTTCGTAACTGTCTGCCCCACTGCTGGGTGCGTCTTCGCATCGTCGTTGGATTGCCATGTTGGATAGCGACAAGTTGATAACAGCAGAAACAGAGTTGAATTGAGTTGTTCCTATTTTTGTGGTTTTACCTATTTTTTGGCCGACGAAACCCTAATCGTGACGAGCAAGAAAGCTTGTCGAGTTCGCAAGCTAAAATAGGAACTCCCAGCTGCTCGTAACTCGTAAGACTTAATCCAGACTTAATCCTCATGTATGTGCCATCTGGCATCTGGCTAAATAGCCATCTGGCATCTGGCTATTGCAGCTATATATTTTTTTAGGAATGGCCATATTATTATGTAGAACTCCTGGGCGGGTGGTAGGTTTGGATGATGACCACGCTACATTTTCAAGTGGAAGGATTGAAGGTCGGTACATGTTTTGGCAGCGGAGGTTTGTCGGCGAAGGACAGCGGTCTCTAGAGTTGGAGTATCTCAAAAAAGTGGAATCTGTGGAGCATGGGTCCCATTCTGCCACAAGGGCATATGACCCACATTTGGAGGTGTTTGGAGTCGGTGTAGAGGGTTTGAAGGACATCCTCACTTGTCGATGAGGTGGGGGTGACAGTGTCATTTCCCATTCGGTAGAACCTCCTCCTCTCTGCGGCTTGTAGACATTCGTCAGCATTGGCTGTAAGTACGATTATTTTAGTTACTACTCTCGATGCCCGAGGGTCAATATGGACAGATTGCATCAGTATGTGAACATCAACAAGTCGTATGTCGCGTTGTGTTCCTTCGTTGCTCCAGACTTGAGAGCTTTGACAGTGAAAGAAGAATAGAAGTGTGAAAGAAAAAGTTACTATGGAAATTGGAAGATCCTTAGAAATTCTTTGCGTCAATTGAAGAAGTCAGATATATAGACGACGCTGAGATATATCCAAGCTTTATAGATTGAGAGTACTTTTATGGCAAAAATTACATTGTCAATTCAATACTGATTCTTATCTTGCCAGGAGCATCCCCACAAGTGCACGGCCTTTGTCTCTTTTGGGTTGACGAAACTCATCAATAGGTTCTGTGCTGTGGTTTCATCATCATCATCGGTTGATAGATTGTTTCGGAGGTGATTTGGGAAAGAATGAAACACATGAGATGGAAAGACAATGACTGTGGTTGCACTGTGTTCAGATTCACTATTCGTATCAAGCCAACGGCATACTGAACGGGTCAATAATCCTGGGCCAGTGCGTTCAATAACGTCCATGGGAGAAAGAGTCCCAGAAGCACTTTGAGTTGACTTCAGTGCATTTAGTGTTGTTGCATCCAAAAAGGAAGATAACATTGAAACAGCAGTCTCTTGCGTAGTCTCTTTTGATA
Organism: Skeletonema menzelii; assembly: GCA_036940005.1. NCBI lineage: Eukaryota > Bacillariophyta > Thalassiosirophyceae > Thalassiosirales > Thalassiosiraceae > Skeletonema > Skeletonema menzelii. The sequence goes on from JALLBH010000768.1 coordinate 3,004, forward strand.
ACACATTTTCGAAGTAACCATATATTGAATCAATCATTTCTGTCACTATGGGATGCCCTCCCTTTCGACATGCCATCATTCCATTGTTCAGCTCAATACAGCCAGTGTTGCTCGCACCGCAAAAGAATTGAGCCTGCTCAGACACAATATCATCCAAACAATCGACACAAAAGTAGTCGATATCCGCATAAACACCTCCAAATTTGTTTAGAATATCCAACCGAAGAATATCCGAGGCGGCTCCATAATTCTCAATTTGCAATGTTTGAAGATATGCGTCTTTGTTTAGCATTTCATTTTGTTTTAATACAAACGTCTTTGTTGCGTCGATACTGCCGAACGTGTCGCTATCATCAACAATGTTTTCTTCAGTCCACACAACAATCTCCCACCCTTTAGTTGTCGGGTGATGAGATTTCCATGATTCTACGCATTCATTCCATTCCAACGTGTCTTGCCCGTCGTCGCAATCAATTTCTGACCGTAAAAAAGGAAACTTGGGACATGAATTCCCTCCAAGCCATATGAAATGAATGATTCTTGGTATATTGGAGCAGCCAATGTGTGATTTTCCATCATTATTTAAAAGATTACGGTGACGCTGCTTGGACAGCGACATAAGATACTGCATCCATTGGTTCTCTTCTTGAAGTGATGTGGACCATACATTCCGCCGAAAAGTCCTTTTACAACTGCTGCCGGAGTTACCAAAGAAGGCCAATTCATCGATCTGCTCTCCTCCAGACGTCATGTCAGGAGTAATAGAGTAATATTATTATGTGCAATGTGCACAGGTATGCCAGGGCGTAGTGCACAGTGCACAACACGGATTTTTTTCTTCATCTCGCTCAGAGTAAGCTCATCTGACGGTACTAAACACTTACTTAGACACACTGTTTCGAGTGATAGGTACCTACTTTCTTCTCATTTTTAAGAGCACCTTGAAGGAGAATATTCTGTCAGTGTACTTAGTGAGTAAGTATTGTACTTCCAAGGCAAAGTGCAACACTTCACCGCTGATGCATACTTTTAATGTTGAAGTCAAGAGAAGACCGAACGTCGTTGCCTATCATGCCTTCAAAGCCCACCATGAACTCAGATAGACAGAAGAGCTCCAAGCCCATCGGACAGTATGCACAAAAAAGTGCTTTAAAGAAGCTCCGCCGGAGTGGATCAATTAAGCTTGATCTATCTCTCTTGATCGAACGAAAACCCAAGAAGATATTATATGAAAGCCTCAAGTGTGAGAGCAGCATCGGCGGAGCTTCTGTGGAGGTAGAAAATACTTCATCGTCGGAAACAGAAGGTTCTAAAAAGAGTCAAGACGAGATGGATATCCATCGTGGCTTTTACGTCTAAGCTCGTTAGGTTTCTGTCTGATTGAAGTAAACTGTTGGGACAGCAGAACGAAGCGTAGACGAATATTGTACGACTTTTCGGGGGATAAATGAGGATTATGGGCCAGGGAGAAGAAGATACACTTGAGATCTGAATGTTTGGAGAGGAATTGAAGAAAGTTGTAAATTATAATATATCGATATTGAAAAGACTAATTTGTAGCTTTCTGTTGCGCAACGTTGTTGAGGGAAGACTTGTTTGTAGCTTTCCGTTGCGCATCCATTTATTTGCTAGTTCATTTGTGTTTTCCAGCAAGAGGCAACTCTCATCATCGACACAAACCTCACAGGAGGGGAATCCTTAAGTTATAGTTGGACATAGAAGGATAGTTTATGTGGTTTCAAATATTACAGGATGACATCACAAGATGTACTATAAAATTTCTGTTAAATTATTATTATTATTACAGGATGACACTCTCTTTCAACTGGTTTACTGAAAGAAGCCCCCAGGTCCCCAGGTCGAGCCTCTAGAAAGGCAAGCAGAGAAAACTTGCGTGAACAGACAGAAAACACGAAGCTTGAGTTACGTGCAAGTTCCAATAACACCCTAACACCCTGCCGGATTATCCTGAAGTTTATTGCAATCATGGACAAGGTGCAACCTCATTCCTACTTTCATGGCTCTCTAAAAAAATAATACTCCTTAGGAGAGGAGTGATTTTGAGGAGGGTGGAGGGAAACTTTGATCATATCTTATTCTCATTTATGAGACAAGAGACATACACCTATTGCTTCGGGACACTCCTACAACTAACTCGCCAACAAACAAATCACCGACGTCTTCAATCCGTCCCGACCACAACACAAAAGCGTGTATCGTATGCTATTGTACCCCTTCAGACAACATCGGTACCAAGCCTATGGTAGCATCACCAGCACCGTCAACTCGCTTGGCGAGAGCGGTCAGCCAAAGGCGTCAACAACGCAAAGAACGATCCCCAGTGAAGCAGCAACATGAAAAAACTACGATCTCCACCGCCACGGGTACAGATGGTTCAAAACCCTCAAACTGGTGGATTCAGGGTGGAATAGTATCCAATTCCACTGACGAAATGACTGTCAGTTCGCAGAGTGCTGTTTCTTATGTGAGTAATGGAACCGGAACATCTTCTAATCGCTCAGCTGCCGCAAATCGCCGCCGACTGAGGATAGCGCAACAAAAAGATGCACTCCCTACCGATAGGGCTCCTGAACTTAGAGTATCTGTCGGTTCGGATAGTGTACCGAAAACAGTTTTAACTCCTCGTGCAACAAATAGCCTATCAAGATCGATATTCTCTCTTGCTCAGAAGCGTGTCAGTGGCAGTGACGTCAGTAGTAATGCCTCTGCTGCCGTCAGTTCCCCTACTCCACTCACACCTTCAGCACAAAATTCACGTCTAGCATCAAATCGCTTCTTAAAACTGACAGAAGAACGAGATAAGTTCCAAAAGGATGCCACGCTCTTAAAGCAACAAGCAAGATCTGCTACAGAAGCAAAGAATGTTGCCGAGAAGGAGAAAAATGAAGCAATCAATTTCATGGAGCATCAAATCGAGAGTTTGCAGGAGACGCTTAAGGCTATAACCGAGCAAATGGGTATGGTGCAAATCAATGAACAGGCGCTGCATGAAAAACAGTTAAACGATTCTAAGTCCAATGTAGCTGTCCTGCAAAAGCGATTGCAACAGATGGCCGTAGTAAATGAAGGGCTGGTAGAGAAAGTGAGAGAAGCAACCAAAAATGAGCAAGCTATGGCTGACATGAAGCGCACAATAGCCAGAACGAAGAGCGAGCATGCCTCTGTGGTGGAATCCTTGCGGAAGGATCTTGCTGCTGCGAAACAAATCCTCGATGACAAGCAATCTTCCTTCAAAAGTGACGTTGAAGCAGTGAAACTAAACCACGCCAAGGAAGTTTCGTTCTACAAGGAGGAGATTGAAGGGTTCAGAGCACAGCTCAAGACAGCCATGAAAAATGCGGATAGGAGTGATGTCAAAGACATTGAGAGAGAGCTAGCAGAATCCAGGAATGAAAATAGAGAACTAGTCAAGCAGCTGAAACAAGCACAAGATGCTGCCAATCGTCTAAAAGCGAACAGTGAGAAAGATGTGCAGCTACTGGAATCGGAACTGGACAAAACGCATAAGACCAAGGTTGACGTGGAACTCGAGCTTAAAGAAACAAAACGACAACTGTCAAGTGCCTTGCAAAACCTAGACGAAATGACTGAGGATGGAGAACATATGCAAATCAAAGTTGAAGGGATGATGGCTGGCTTCGCGAAGGAAAAGGAAAACTTCCAGAACGAGATAACAATTCTCAAGAGGGACAGGGAAGAGAAATTAGCGTTGATGGATGAGTTACGCAGAGAAAAGATCGCTGTTGACATTGACAGCAAGAATTTACAGCAAAATGTGCGTGACTTGGAGATGAAGTTGAGAGGTGCTGAAAAGTTCATCTCAGACTTGGAAAACGAGGTTCAAAGTCTGAAGAGCAAGAAGGAGCAAAATGCCCCGGAACATGCAATTACAGAAATAGTGAATGTGAACCAACTTCGTGATGACAAGGCCAGTCTTCAAAATCAACTCGATAGCAAAGAGACGAGTATGATAAATCTACGACAAACCAATCGAGATTTGTCAATGAAACTAAGTAAGGCCCAGCAGACAATTCACAAACTTCAATCGAAGGAGAAGTATCTGGAGAGTAGAGTAGAAAGCTTGTCCAATCAAATTTCACAAACTGTACACGACTATGAAATTAAATTGGCCAACTGTTAGAGGAGGTAGCTAGAGAATAATTCAAGTTATTTTTTGTATTAAAATATTTCATAGGATTACAGTTTTTAAGAGAACATAGAGGAGAGGAAGTTGGGTTTGTTGGCAGCAGCACCCTTCTTTGAAACTTTAGCCTTTTTCATTGCTTCGTCCAACTTGCCTTCTTCAACGAGATTCACCAACTCGGCACATCCACCGATGCATTCACCGCCAATGAAAATCTTAGGAAGTGATGTACCAAAGTTACCAGCTTTTCCCAACTCGACACGTGTCTGCGACTCTTCACCACCGAGGAGAAACCATTCAGCACCCAATTCAATGTTTTTGTATGGATAACCTGACTTATCGAGGATTGACAGAGCCTCTGAGGAGAAAGGAGAGAGACCATAAGTGTAGATAAGAACTCCGTTAGTCTTCTTCTCAAATTCGATGGTTGCTTTTACTTCATCGGGATCAATCTTTGCAAGTGCTCCAAGAACAGCGGCCTGGAGACTGGCTTCGGCAGAAAAGATGGGTTTGAGGAGAGACATTCCATTTGCGGCAACTTTGATAGCAGCGTTAGGTGAAATCTCTTCAGCAGCCATTCGAAGTGGTCCGGTGCGGGCATTGTTGGTAGAGGTAGTTTGGAAGGCCGAGGCCGAAGCAGCAAGTAGAAGGAGACCGTAGGTTTTCATGATGAATTCTTTTATCTTACGCAGTGGTTGCAGAGTTATTGTGATGGTATTAGACCGGACCTGTTGAGAGTTGCGTCATCGTCAGCGCGGTGCAATGCAGGCAAAAAAGTTTTTATTAGTGAGTCAGACCGAGTTCGAAGTTGGGACTCCTTTTCTATTGACAACGAACAGGCGGGTCGGCAGCTGTACAAATCCTTTCTTTTCTAGAAGAAAACCGAGGCTTCTCCACATAGGGCAGGCCGTTGGCAAAGAGAGGACGGGCGTTGGAAGTAAGATAATAACTCCTTGGTTCCATGTGAGGATCCTTCTCTGGGTACTTGCAGAGACGTGACTCATTTTCTGTCAACCAATCTCAAGGGGCCGAAATTTCTGCAACAACTTAGGCGGGAGGAAAGTTGCTTTGAATAGCATGATGTTTGACAGAAGAGATGTTGAATTCTGCGTGCGTTGAAGAAGTGATACACACGAAGCCACCAGGGCAGTACGATGCACACATAAGTTTAAAAGCACACACAGCACTCCAGAGTAATTGCCAGGCAGTTGCAGCAAGTCTATCAAAACACTTATGATGATTATTCTACCTCGTCTCATTCCTCTCTTCATCATACTCTGCAAATGCACAGATGTAGTCATGGCATCATCACATGATAAAATTGATAAGAAGCTCAAGTCGAAAACGATCGACAAGTTTGACCATCTTGCTGTATCTGCTCTTGGTCTAATGAAAGAAAACCGTGCCAAATTGATCAAGACGTATTTGGAAGATTTTGTCGAAGATGATCAAGTCAAGGAGCTAATCCTCTCGCGTCGCTTGAAGGGGGCAAGGCAGACAAGCACCAAAGGCTCAGGGAGCCAACCAAAGCCAAGTCCACCAAAGCTCTCTCGTGTGATGAAAAGCTTGCACAGAGTCAAGAGGTGAATCAATATTTGTATGAAACTCTTGATATAGTGACTACAACCCCTTCGTATCTTTTTGTGCAAATGAGTGAGCAATGTATCATTGATAACTCTTCTAGTACACCCATCCTCAAGGCATTGAAGGAAGACTTTCTCGATGTTACGGAGGCATTCACGGCGGATAGGCCCGTCCGGCATGAATTCACCAACACTACCGCTGACTTCTTCTCAGCATTCAATGAGCACTTTGATGATGGTGGGGAGAACGGGAAGGGTTGGCCTAATTCTGCAATCACTCTCGTCAAAGATGGCAAGTCTTTTGGAGTCGCGGTTTCGGCTTTTGTTGGCTCGTATGTTGATCCGAGCGATACTTACTACGGATACGAATTGAAGCAATACCCAGATCAAGCAGCTTTTACATCTGTTGAGGATCTTTTGGATGGTGCAGATTCTGTTACGTTTGATCATTGCTCCATCTTCATCGACTCTTGGTGGAGGTCGGTTGCTCACAGTGTTATTCCGGCCGTTGCTGGTGCTGGTGCTGCCGTTGGATGTGCTGGTGCTGTCACAGCTGCAACTGATGGCGCAGCTGCCGTTCTCGCCCCTGTGGCTGGCGCCGCGTGCAATGCTGCCGTGAAACAAGTTGTTTCAAATCTTATGAATAATTAAGATTAGGGGAAGTAGAGTATGGCGAATGCGAACCGGCATTTCAAAAGTGTTAGGGAGAGGGTTTGCCTTGATGATTGGTGGTGATGTCTGTACTCTGTACTCACTCTTTGCTTGAATATGATGTGTTACAATGTGGGAGCAGTGCCATGAAAGATAGTGGAACTATTGAAAAGTACTCATAGGCCGAGAGGGCAATTAAGATTCATAGTGATATTTTGATGTTTATGCGTTGCATCCCCATTTCATTCTAGAAAGAGGGCGCGGCGGCAAAGAAAAAAGAAGACGATAGAGGAATGGAAGAAATGAAGCGTTAGATAGTAGTCGTCGCCTCGACGCTGTGATGAAGGAACAGTAGCAATGCTCGATGCGGGTTCATGTCAAGAAAATATCAACTGATGAGCGGTCGCCACCACCACCCAAATAGTAATTCAGCCGGTGCTCTCGAATAGAGGTACCGAGCGAAGGAGGGCATGTCGCATGTCGATGTCGAAAAAAATGGAGACGATTATCTGTTATCTGCGGCAATAACATCGTTTAAGGGCTACTCAAAGTAATTTTTCCACTTGAAGCTCCCTTTCTTGTAAGGTCAAAGCAGGCTACTCCAGTCCTCTCTTCCTCAATCCTTCACCACCCACCACGCCTCTCTCCTCTGAGATGCTTACTACATAATATCTATCTCATCTTAATCTGCTGAGCAAGCTGCTGGTCCTGCCTGCGCTGGATTTGAGATTTGAGAGATGGTGGTGGCAGATAGAAGCCGTCGCCGCACTACTGCGTTTCTTAGTCTCACTGTGTTCATCGCATTCATAGTATTTTCACTTTCGTCTGAATCAACGATTTTAGCTCGATATCATCAGTCTGTTTCTATTCCTCAAATAATCACCACCGATGACAGAAAAAATCGATTGTCGAGCAAAAATAGTAGCATCGTCAATACTAATATCAACAACATTAGCGGCAGCAGCACTGCAAGTAGCGACAGATGCAGTCGAATATTACTTTATGATACAGAGCTCGTTGCCAAAGACACCGGCGTAGGTCATCGCCTAGCATCATACGCACTTGCCTCCGTTGTTTCGGTTCTGGAAGATTCGGCTCTTGTATTACTAGAACCTCCTCTCGAGGACGAGCATAACACATGGATAAATTTTGGTGGTAGTCCCTTTGGATGCCCAGTAATAAAAAATGATGGATCTTGTGATGGATTGCCCACGGGATTGTCAAGAATAGTGCAGAATAGCGCAATGCTTTCACGCGGGTGTGACGTTCCAATGAACTTGACTTGTGCAATTGCCAACCAAAATCGATCGTTCACAATCCAAACCTATCAAGATTGGTCGAGAATCTCAAACCGAACAACGCGACAATTGGGTTTTCAAGAAGTTAGTTGCAATGACCACGATGGTAACAATAAAGTATCAGTGCTAGCAATAGGTGGATATCAAATGAAGTTTTATTTTCTAGCTAAAGTACGCCCACGACTGGTACAGCGTTTCTGGGACGAAAGCAATTCTACAAAACGACGAAGAATGAAGTGGGAACAGTGGATGGAGAGTTGGTCCACCCGAATGGGTGCGACAATCGAAGAAGTACATGAGTACACAAGAACAAATGGCATTATTAATAACAGGAAGAACGACGATAATTCATATGTTGAGGAATACAGTCTAGTGGATTATCTTAATGCTGTACTGAATCGAGCAGAAGTGCCCATGTTCCAACCTTGGGTTGTGAAAGATATCGCGACTTACATGCGAAAAATTGGATTGCCGCAGCCATCTTCTTCCAAGCGCTCATTATTTCACAATGAGGGCGGGGGATATGATGCCATGCATATACGAAGGGGTGACAGTTTAACCAGAAGTCAATCAATTCGTGCGACAGAGGAATATTGGATGCAAAACGGATACCCAGCTCGAGATAACAAGACTGATAACATCGAGACATTATCAATATATCCAACGAATTTCATCCCAACCGTGAAGTACTGGGAGCAATATATCACATACAACAGCAATTGCAATCTTCATAATACATTTGCGTCGGTACAGAAGATATATATAGCAACAGATGACATCAGCACTGTCAAAAGTGAAATTGCGAATTTAACATCCATCAACGGTCAGCATTTCTGGACTGTTTGCAACAAGAGTGTAGAATTCATCTTTAATCCTCAAGAGGAACACACCACCCATCTACATCAACATCTTGCTCCGAACGCTATATTAAGGAGTGGTGTCAATACCACTTCGAGTGGCTATGAGCAATACTCCCGAGCTCTTGCAGCACTTGTGGATCTACAGATACTAGCAAGAAGTGATGTCTTTGTGGGTGATGATCGTTCGTATGTTAGTAGATTGCTCTGGATGCTTCGGACTTCATTTCAAGATGACCATCCAGCTCGAGCGCACACAAGAACAAGAGATATTGTTATGGCATGGGGCGTCAATGTAAAGCAACCTCCATGGAAATAGTGCAATCAAGCGAGCAACAAAACACAAAGAGAACCTGTCTCGCTGTACTCCAAACGATTGAAGACAACAAACGAAGCAATAAAAGTGCAATGGAATCATCTCGTCATCATCAAAAAATGGTATCCTGCCTTTCCCCAGACTTCCCACGGACAAACTCTTCGCCTGTGATCATGAAAGCCTAAAAAAGATGGGTAGGGAAGAGGCATGCAAAGAAGAAGCGACTTCGCGAGGCTTTAGAGGAGAAGTGATGGAGGGAGAGCTCCAAAGTAATAGTGATGAGCCTCTGTTGTTTCCAACTTTGGCGTCTGCGTTTGTGTCGTCGGATAAATCTGTAGATGAGAAGATTCATGTGAACAAGCCTCCTTAGCTGTTGTTTATCGTACCCACCAGGAATGACTCATTTCATTGACCACCTTTCAAGCTAAGAACTCTTATCCAGTAGCATTGAAAGCAGAGCTAAAGACGTATGTTCGAACAAGAACTCATATAGAATATAGGGAACGCTGAGAAAGGAAAGGATAAATCTGAGTTTGACCCATTTCCTTTACGTGACAGGTATTTAGATAAAGCTGCGTAGGGCTTTCCGGCAGCCTACTTATTGTACCCCTTACACACCTGAAGCTTGCGTTTCTATCTATCTAAAAGATGCCGAGTCATTTAACTTGAACTTGGAAGTCGTGGACTTTAACTTTGAAGTCGGAAAACGTAAATGGGCACCCACAGAGTACGATCAAAACCGCGGTACTCACGTCCTTCAGTATTACTTACTTAGTACGATTCAACATAAAATACTTTGTACAATAAGTAGCTCGTAAAGATGTTTCCTTAATTGATTCACTGATTGCGCCGGAACAACACCAAAACCACCGGTTGCTCCTGAGTACCATATTACGTAATCAATAAAAGAGGCATCAGCGGGACGCGGGACTTACGTATCATATCACTTAAAAAATTTGGTAATGTTGCATACTTACGTAGTTTGCCGCCTTGCTTGACATCTCTTCATTTCTCACATGAGAACTCCACCAACCCTGTTGACAATGAAGACGAAGCCAACAGAAAACCTATCCAGAGACACAGAGGCCGTGGCCGACTCCCTCTCCGCCATGATAAAGA
>JALLBH010000769.1:0-16720 GCA_036940005.1 Skeletonema menzelii
CACAATGAGCTGCCGTGAGGACCACATCTGGGGCAATCAACTGGCCACCGCAGAACCCCCATGATCCTAATTGTGCCTGGAATGGATAAGCACCATTACCACCCTCGACGTCATCTCCGCCCACAATTCTGTTCTGTTTAAAGAGATTGAGGGGAGGCGTATCATCATGTCCTCGTAGCTGTTGTGACACTTCCTCAGCGGTGCTTTGTTGAAATAGGTTGAGAGGACCGGTGCCGGTGATTCTTTCTTCATCGAGATTGCGTGCTCGAAGATGATTTGAAAACAGACGATCGGAGATGATATCGTTAACACCGCTGTCTTCGGCTGCGACGTCTCCACGGAAGAGGAGGAGGGCAGATGCACAGAAAAGTAGGTTTGTCGAGATGTTCGTCATGATTGTTGCCACAAACATCAGCACAACACTGCGTCGCCTATTATTCGAGATGATGATGATGATGCAGTGCTGCTGCCACGATAACAGCCTGGATTGTTATGCTGCCCCACTTCTTTGTTCTCTCTTCCTAGCACTTAGTGAACCGGCTCATACGACTCATGAGTTCTTTCAGGTGCAAAGTGACCAACAACCCAAAGTGACACAAAGCTACTTACTTTTCAGTTCGGCCTCATTTTCATCAAATGAGGGGGCTTCTCCCCGAAAGAAGCTGTTCTGTAGTTCTTTTTCAGATGAAAATTAAGGGGGCAGAGATCTGTTGCCCGACTGTCCCGAAAAGCAAGACCAGGCGTCGCTCGTGACTGAAAATTCCGAGGAGTTCGCATCGCACGCTGCATGCAATCATCATCATCATTTCCTTCTCTGTTTTTTACTCTATGTAGAACTGCTGTGTAGGTATCCGAAGGGGGCTCATCCTCTTTCGTGAAACATCGTAACAGTTGCTCATGAACGTGGTAAAGTACCATAGCTAGATGATGACGATCCGTAGTGATTTTCAGAAATGTTACATATGATTACATTGGCAGTATAAGCCTGTACAGGTTGCGCTGGATAAAGCTTACCCATCATTTTTGAGGAGGAGTAAGATGTCTGCACAGCTACCTTCTAACCGATCGATACTTTGAAAGAGGTCGTCGTCCTGCTCTCTTTTTTCCATATCATCTACACTGATAGAGGTATCATCCTCTGGTCTCAAACTCTTTACAGGCTTTTCGTGTTCAGGCTCTTCCTTTGCGTTCTTCTTTGGACCTTGTCTTGCACCATGCTTGATACAGAGGCCTGCTTTAACAACGTAGTTCTTGCATCCTTCACTGCTGCATAACTTGCGGTGAGCCTTGGCTCCATGCCGAAAACACCGCCTCCCTTGTATGGCCCGATTTGTACAACCTTGAGTCTTGCAAGACCGGACTTTTCGACCATTTTTGGTCTTGGTGCATTCCTTTGTGACTTGACTAGTTAAGGGAGGAGAAGATCCTCCATTTGACGACGGCGCTCGACACTGGTCGCTCATTTCACTGGCAGCAGCATTGATTGAATGCGTTTCTGTGGAAGAAGCTGACACAGATCTCAGGACAGCAACATGGGCTTCTTCCGGTTCGTATGCGGCTTCCGCGGATGATGGCTTGGAGAGGAGGTCAGGAGGTACCTCAACACAAAGCACAGGGCGTCCGTTGACTTCTTTGGTTTCTTTTGCTTTGTAATCTCCCGAGTTACGTAGCGCACCATGCCTCACACAGACTCCCTTCCTCTGCGTGAGATTCGTGCACCCATCTGCTTTGCACAACTTTCGCTTTGCTCCGTGGCGAAAGCAGACTCCATTCATTACGGCTTGGTTGGAGCATCCTTCTGCAACACAGGGCTTCCTCTGCCCATATTTCTTAGCGCTACATGCGTTCTGTTTGTGCTGCTTCACATGTAACTTCTTGTTCACTGCAATTGACGTCACATCTTCCTTGGCCTGAAGAACTTCCCCGGTATCTATGACTTCATCTTCCATGCTCACCTCCCTATCAACTTCTTCAGTACCAACAGCGTTGCTCCTCATGCGTAGAGTATCATGCGCATACGTCGAAAAATTATGTTCCCTGCAAAGACCTTTGCCCCAAGCCATCTTGATGCATCCATCAAAAGCACAAAGATTGACAGCACACCAATGAGTCTTGCACAGTCCGTCCTTGATAGACTTGTTCGTACATCCATCAACATAGCCACACGGTGGTGCATTACACTCCTCCTTCTTCAGTGACATCTTTTCATTGTAGCTGTTGCACTGTTTCAGATTGTTCTCATCCACCGCTGCTGCTGCCACGTTAGCATTCGTCTTGTTCAAAATAGGAAGATCATTATTGATAGGCAAATCTTTTAGTGATGATCGTTTCTTCTTTTGAGCGACATCACGTCCATTGCTACCCTCTCGATCAGCTGATAGAGATCGCTTCTTCGCTGCAGGCTTCTTTTTGGAATTTTCATATTCTGCGTAGATTCGACTGAGAGGACCTAAACCACCACCACCACCACCACCACCTTGGTTCTTTTCAGAGGAGTTACGGCTAACTGGGATGATTAACGGCATGATTGTTGCTGTTGCATAACACGTACAAATACAAACAATGAATACAACATCATGGTTTTTGAGGAAAAAAGCAAATGCCAACGGCTTTGGCGATACAAAGATGCCGTTTGAATCTCGAACAAAGTGCCCCCGAGGTACCTCTCTTTCAGGACTCCCATCTATCTGACAATGCGTGGGCTAACGGTCGTGGGCCAATTCCTGTGTAGTGTGACAATGTATGTGACGTATTTAACGACGAAACACTTACTGAAACACCACACGCCAGCCACACGAAACACCGTCGCCGCCGCGCCGGTCGACGACCATGATGAAAGTGATCACTATCTTTTGTTTTGATGTGTTAAAGAGATAGAAGATAATAACAAACAAACTCTGGCAGTCATCTAATAGCTGCTGCAGTTGTTATAAATTATGGCCCGCTTCAGCCTCTCACCACCTCCACGTGCATCACCCTCCACCACTCAAGGTGGTGATGCCGTTGTCAAACCTCCGCCCGAATGGAAATGGACCTTTCCACCTCAAGATCAATACGCTGAAAACGAACCATATCAATCGTTTCAGCGTAATAGTTATCGATACGACGAAAGTGACTCCTCTGTCTCTTCGTCGTCTGAAGAGGAGGGAGAAGAAAGTGATTCTGACGAAGGAAATAACAAAATTATTGACGATGTCTCTGAGGATGAAGATGAAGAAGAGCCACCACATCCATTAGGATTTACCCCCAATAATCAACGCTATGGTAAAACACGATTTGGTCCAACATCTTGGCAAGCTGTACCACCGCGGAATATTTTCAATAGAGAGGATGACACCGCTTGGAATGCAATCGTTCGAATTGATCATCATCGGGGTGGAAGATATGGTAGTTATCCTAGCCATGGGCAGCAGTCATTTCCTCCAATTCAAGGGTATCATTTCAGCAATAATTGTGGTGTGTCTACAGATAGATTGATTCGGGGGGCATCCGCAGTATCTGGCAGTACAGTAAAAAATACACAAGATGAAATGTCGGACATTTTATGGGGGATGGATCGGATTGCCAATTTAGTCAAGGCGGCGAATTATGTTGGTCATGATGATCATCTTCAGTCTCCTCAGTACAATCATTCGGCAGCATCAAAAACAGCAGCATCTACCACATCACCATATGCACAACCAAGATCCACATCCAAACTACTCCAACTGGCACAAGCATGTGAACTATACCACAACTCCACACTGTCCACCCAAATGTCTCAAATCTCATCCCAACGGAACAACCAATACCAACAATCTCACGCCACACTCCAACAACTCATACAACAAGAACTATCCTCCGCAAAAACCGCCAAGGAAAGGATCCAATCACGTCAAAAACGACGAGATCAACTTGAACAAGAAGAACGGACCCAACTCGAATTACAACAAAGGCAACAGGAAGAAGAACGTCAATTACAACTAGAGGCACAACGTGCAAAGGAAGAAGAAGAACGTGCCAAATCGGAAGAAGAACGTGCCAAGGAACTAAAGCGGAAAGAACAACTCCAACAAGCCGAACGACAGGCAGAAGAAGCGGAGGCAACGAAATATGCCCATGTGAAACGTGCTCAATCCCTCATTGAAAATTTAGAGGTGGTACGTTCCTCTTCTTTGGCGGAGTTTGACAAGAGTAAATCTGTGAGTAAGAGAAGGTTGCAGTTTAAAAAGGTGGTGAATGGACGGATTAATACGTTGAGTCATGAGGTGAATAAAATTTTGGATGTGGGGAGGGTAGTTGTGGAGGCTATTGAGGGTGCTTCTCGTGATGATGAGGCTGCTGCAGCTGGGGGAGGAGGAGGAGAGGGGGTAATGACCATGGGTAAAAAGTATCTATTGGATTTACTTGCCTCCAACTTGATTGTTCGTGTCCAAGCAGGAACGTTCAATGGAGTGCGTGGCGATGGATTCCCATTGGCGGGAATGATAGCATTCGTATCAACAAAATGTGAGGAAATTGGTCCACTGTTAGAAGCACATTTGTATAGCCATTGTCCGACGGCAATCCCATCGTTGAGTTTGACAAGTCCAGATGGGGGGGAGGATGAATTGATGGAAAGTTTGGGCATGATACGGGATAAGCAGGGAGAGTTTGAGTCGTTTGATAAGTTTTTGAATCGGACGGAAGGGTTGATATCCATCATGGCGGACATAATGTCATCTACTCCATCGGATCATACATTGCTGGGAGGGCATGAAGGAGCTATGATATGGTTGGAACGATTCCTTGATCTGTTGCCAGAGGCTCCAACTGCTCCACTTCCGTTGTTGACGGCACCTGTCCTCGTGTCTTTTTTGACGGGAGCGGGTCATATGTTGGCTAATAAATTCCCGGCAAAGATGAAACCTGCATTTGATATGATACAAAACGACATTCTGAAGAGGTTGGATGAAAGTGCTGTCGGTGTTCCATCGGCCACTCGTTTACGAAAAGTGATGGATGCAGGATTTGACAAGTTGAAGAATGAGTTGCCCCCTGGTGTGGTAGCGGAGTTGTATGATGGCAAACCAGGGACTGGGACAGCATCATCTGCCGCTCCCGCAAGTAGTGGAATGGCAAGTTTTCAATCAGCACCACCGCTTCCTACTCAGGCCGTGCCTTCGCAACAGCAAGGTTTTGGCAGTTCTGGCGATCAAAATGCATTTTCATCATCTCCTTTTGGAAGCGCTTCGCAGCAACCACAATCATCGGGATTTGCAGCAGCCGCTCCTGCAGGCAACCCATCCCCTTTTGGAAGCACTACGCAGCAAGCACAATCATCGGGATTTGCAGCAGCCGCTCCTGCAGGCAACCCATCCCCTTTTGGAAGCACTACGCAGCAAGCACAATCATCGGGATTTGCAGCAGCCGCTCCTGCAGGCAACCCATCCCCTTTTGGAGGCATCTCACAACCTCAATCATCAGGATTTGGACAACCCACTCCCGCTTCTTCGAATGCGTCTCCTTTTGGAGGCATCTCACAACCTCAATCATTAGGATTTGGCCAGACTGCTCCCGCTCCATCACCATTTGGTGCTGCACCTGCATCGAATCCGTCACCTTTTGGTGCGACACCTGCATCCAATCCATCACCCTTTGGTGGCACTCAGCAGCCTTCGACTGGCTTTGCGAGTTCATCAGCCAACTCGCCCTTTGGTACAAACATTTCAAATAACGCACCAGCTCCTTCTCCCTTTGGCAGTACAACCAACTCAGGATTTGGTAATCAGACGGACACCCGCCAACCATGCAAGTTCTTTGCGGAAGGGAAATGTCGAAACGGTAATAATTGTCGTTTCTCACATGATACAAACTCGGGCAGTGGCGGAGGATTCGGTGGCGGTGGCTTTGGAAATCAAGCCGCAAATCCCCCCAGCGCTTCACCCTTCGGAAACCCGTCATCATCTGCATTTGGTGGAAATGGAGGAGGAAAGAAGGATAATCGGCCACCTTGCAAGTTCTTTGCCGAGGGTAAATGTCGAAACGGAGCAAATTGTAAATTCTCTCATGATGTTGGCGGTGGTAACTCTGGCGGTGGATTCGGCAACCAAAATGCATCAGGAGGATTCGGATCAGCAGCTCCTGCACCTAGCCCGTTTGGAGGCGGAGCAGCGCCAGCTCCAAGTCCATTCGGGGGTGGTTCAACACCATTTGGGGGTGGAGCAGCACCAGCTCCAAGCCCATTCGGAGGAGGATTTGGATCAGCTGCGCCTGCACCAAGCCCATTTGGAGGAGGAGCACCAGCGCCAGCTCCAAGCCCATTCGGGGGCGGTTCAACACCATTTGGGGGTGGAGCAGCACCAGCCCCTAGCCCATTTGGAGGAGGTGCACCGGCTCCAAGTCCCTTTGGAGGGGGTGGTTTTGGGGGTGGCTTGGCTGCATCTCCGTCTCCCTTCGGAAGTGCTGCCCCGAATAGTAATCCGTTCGGAGGACCAAGACGATAAACTTCAGATTTATAGCATGTTGTATCGTTTTCTATGGTGCTGTTGTTCGCATCCACCTACCTACTTGCTTAGACTTCGACATTGCAACCCATTTGTCCATGCCTCACCACTTGATCTTGGTCCAAGCTTGCTGCCGCCCTGTCATTCATCTCTCTCAGGGTGTGTGTTCGTATCGTAGGTAGACGAAAGCCCACACGGTTTGGAAGCACGCAGAGAGCGCCACACTCTCTCCAATCATGCAGTGGTCAACGAGTGTTGCTCAGCTCTCAACAGGGGTGCATATCAAAGTATCTCAACGAAGGAGAGGAAGAGTTAGTACGATAAGGAGTAAGGAATAGAGATGTGTCATTATTTTTTGTCAGACCTCCGTACTGTCAAAACCCTCGACACGACACGCGTCTCCACCGGCCGCGACATAAAGCGTAAAGCACAAAACCATGAACTTCCATCTCTTGCGATTAAGCACCTCTACTAATCAAACATCAACCACCCCATGGTTAAAACCGTTTACTTAATAATAACATAATACACGGCAGGTGGTATAAGTTACGATGGGTGCCACATCATCATCACCCAAAGAGTTGTCTTCGTCGTCTCAATCTGTTCTCACATTTCCACTCATCGAGGAAGACGATGGCCAACAACACCAGCCACCACCACAACACGATGATGCTACCAACAACAACACCTCTGTCCAAATTACACGATCCGCCAAACTATACGCATTCTGTGCCGCACTTAATTCCTGCAATCTCGGGTATGACATTGGCGTCAACACTGGAGCAGGCATCCTCCTCCAAAACACACTGGACCTCTCCGACCTCCAACTCGAGGCATTCTTTGGTTCATTAAACCTATTCGCCATGGCAGGAGCCTTAAGTAGTCACTTGGTCAATGATAAGTTTGGACGACGGTGGTCATTTCGTGTAGCCGCCACGATCTTCATCTTTGGAACGATATTGCAAAGTACTGCATATAGTTATGTCGTATTAATGATTGGAAGGGCATTCGTCGGACTGGGGGTTGGGTTTGGACTGGCAGTTGATCCACTATACATTGCCGAAATATCACCTCCACAACATCGTGGACGATTGGTCAATTGGAGTGAATTTGCAATTAATTTGGGAATAGTGTTTGGCTTTGCATCCGGATTGATGTTTGCGACTGTCGATGAGACTGTTGCTTGGAGGTGGATGTTTTCAATGGGGGCCATTTTACCCTGCTTTGTGATTTACTTTGCGACATTCGTCATGCCAGAGAGTCCGCGGTGGTTGGTGGCAAATGATAGGGATGGGGAGGCATGTGAGGTGTTGAAGAAGGTTTATCCCGATGGGTATGATGTAGATGTTATTGTGACTGAAATCAAGGAGTCTATTGAGAAGGAAAGGATTGCAGAACATGCGGTTGGGTGGGGTGTCATTCTGTTTCCAAGTCCTGCATTCAAAAGGATTCTAATGGTGGGCATGGGAATATCGATAGCACAACAGGCTGTGGGGATTGATGCGATCATATACTTTTTGGTATTTATATTGAAACAGAGTGGGATTAATTCGAGAATAACGCAGATGTGGATCTTGGTCGGTTTAGGGTTGATCAAGTTGGGAGTTATTTTCTTGGCTGGACGTTTACTCGATAGGACAGGTCGTAGACCTTTGGTTTTCATTTCCCTCGTCGGCATGTCAGTTTCGTTCTTCATCGTGGCAATGAGTTTCACTGGTGCAGTTGCAAGCGAAGTAGGAGCAATTGTTGGGTTGGGGTTGTACCTGGCGTTCTTTAGTATTGGAATGGGACCGGCTACGTGGACTATCGCATCGGAGGTTTTCACTACATCCATCCGAGCAAAGGCAATGAGTCTTGCGACTTTTGGAAACCGTGCTACAGCAACTATCTTTGCTTCTTCGTTCCTCTCCGTGTCAAATGCAATGGGTTCGTCTAATTTCTTCGTCATGATGGCTCTAGTGTGTCTTGTCATTCTTTTGTGGATGTGTTACTACTTGCCAGAAACAAAGGGTCTTTCGTTGGAAGAAATGGCACATTACTTTGCGGAAATAACAGGAGACGAATCCATATTAGAAGTAGAGGGATTAAACCGACGAGAAGTTGATCGACTCAATGATCCAGAACAGGATATACTGTTGTAAGGGGAGTTGTAGCACAGAGGGCACATCGCCTCGAATAATACAGGAACTGGACAATTTCGTCATCTACCTCACTGACATAGATCGGTTGAGTTATAAGATTAACCAACATTACATCAACTTTTGGAGACAATTCCAGCGCTGTGGCGTAGGGTTCACGCGCAATTTACGCCATTGTTCCCAGCACATGAGCATCCTCTGGTGGAGGTCTCTCTGGAGCCACATTCCTCTTTGGCTGCTGCCTTTTAGGCTCCGCTACTGGCTCGGGGGCTTGGGACTCTGACGGCTCGTCACGACGGTACAGGGTTTCTTCTGCCTCCAGAATTGATCGATCTCCTGTTATTTCGGCAAAGTACTGTGACATATCTTCCAATGGACGTCCCTTCGTTTCGGGTAGGTAGACGTACATCCAAGCAAGAATGATAATACAAACAATGGCCATCATAATGAAGAAGCCAGCCCAAGACATGGCAGTCGCCACAGAGAGGAAGGTAGATGACATGATGGTAGCAGTGACTCGATTCATAAATGTCGCCACACTCATAGCCTTCGCACGGATCATTGTACTAAACACTTCCGAAGGAATGAGCCAAGCTCCTGGCCCCATTCCAATACTAAAGAACGCCAGATACATTGCCAGTCCAAAAATGGCCGTTGCTTCACTCGAAGCACCGCCAATAAAACTCATCGATACAATGAATAGAGACACTGCACAACCCAACAATGATACGAAAATTAATGGTCTCCGTCCTTTTCTATCAAACAATTGCCCAGCTATCACAATGACTCCCAGTTTGATCAACCCCAACACGACCAATATCAACATTTGTGCATTCCTCGATTCAATCCCACTCTGGCTCAAAATGTACACCAAAAAGTATTGAATCGCATCAATCCCCACAGCCTGTTGGGCAATCGCCGTACCAACACCAACCATAAGCATCCTCTTGAATGCAGGACTTGGAAACAAAATAATGTCCCATCCAACCGCATGTTCCGCAATACTCTCCTTCTCAATCGTATCTTTAATCTCCGTTACAATAACGTCCACATCATACCCATCCGGATAAATCATCTTTAACACCTCACGAGCCTCTCTGTTCCGATTCTTGGCCACCAACCACCGTGGACTCTCCGGCATGACAAATGTCGCAAAGTAAATGACAAAGCAGGGTAAAATGGCTCCCAATGAGAACATGAGTCTCCATGCTAAATTTTCATCGACGCCGGAGAAGACGAGTCCGGAGATGAAGCCGAGTACGATGCCAATGTTGGTGGCTATTTCGCTCCAGGTTACCAGCTGACCTCTGTGTGCGGCTTGGCTGATTTCACTAATGTACTGGATAAGAATTAATAGAGTGTTGTAGTATTGTCGTTGGAACAATAAGTACATGAGCAAGGAGACAGAGTTACAGACAACAAAAATAGACTCAAAGCATAAATACACACAAACTCACCACAGGATCCACCGCCAAACCAAACCCAACGCCCAAACCAACAAACACCCGTCCAAACATCAAACTAGCATACCCCGCCGCCCCACTCTGAATCACAGTCCCAAAAATAAACACCACAGCCGCAATCCGAAAACTCCACCGGCGTCCCAAGCGATCACTAATCCAATGACTACTCAATGCTCCAATCATGGCAAATAAATTCAATGATCCCATAAATATCTCCAATTCAACGTCCGATAGGGCCAATGATTCTTGAAGTAACATCCCCGCCCCCGTGTTGACACCGATATCATATCCTAAATTGCAACTGTTCAACGCCGCACAAAGTGCAAATAATTTGGTCGATCGAGTAATTTTCAGTGCGGCAATGGATCCATGATCGAAGCGGTGTTCCCCCTCATGTGTTTGCTGTAAGTGAGGTCGATCTGGATGGGGCAAATGATGTTCTACTCCCGTTGATGCGGTGCCGTTATTGTTGTTATTAGCGGAGGTATCATCGTCAGAAGAATCATTCTCTTCCACTGTCGCGCCATAATCGTCGACGACATCGCCGGAATTCTCAGGAGGCACACCGTCATTGTAGTCAAAGTCGAGAGGGGGAGCGACAGGTGTGGTGGAGGTGGCTATGGGGATGCGTTGATCGGTGCGGCTGTATCCGTCGGCGACTGTGTGTTGGGTCGACATTGTTGCGTGATCGAGGAGTGGAGAACTTAGAGTGTTTCCTTCGATTGATATTTTGCTGTTGTTATTGTTATTATTACTGCCGCCCATATGAAGAGCGGTGCCGTATATATACGTGCTGTTGACGGCTCTGCTATTGGTGGAAATATTATTATGTAGAGTAGGTAGGTACAGAGTAAATCGTGGTGTTTTACTACGCGAGCCGCGGAAGTCATTGCGAAGCAACAAAAATCTTCATGAGCTTCATTAGTATGCTCAACTTTGCAACTGAGACTCCTCACCAGTGGACACTCCTGGTAGTAGGATCGACTAGAGTGGAGACTTACTCTCGAGTCCAATACAACATAGCAAGCAACATGCAGACCATGAGGTACATGGGTATATTGAACCTGTAAAGTCTGTTCAAGGAATCTATCTATTAGGTATTAGTTATATTGAACCTGTAAACTCTATTCAAGGAATCCATCTCTTCAGCAGGAAGAGATGATAGATTTGAATACATTAATGTGACTAAAAGCAGAAGTTACACCATTTAGAGTTTGCTGTGATTGCTTGCCAACGCATCTCATTCTTTCATTTGCTCTCCTCGAACAAGGGAGAAAAATTCACAATCAACTCTCATAACCCTTTGTGCATATTCATACAACTCAATATCCAACAAATTCAACTCTTCATACTCCTTTCGACTCAATGCAAGGTTATTGCTATCTTTCCCCCATCCCTTCATTTCATGTGGAAGTTTCTCACTGTCACCACTCGCCAGACCCATGAGATACAAAATATCATCATGGCAAGAAGAAGAAGTTGTCGTGACATCCAACATGTAATCAAGTTGCAATAATGTTTCCTTGGCAATCTCCAAATGCTCTCTCTGTGGAAGAATGGAAAGACGTTCCCCATGCTTTGTTGTACCACTGGACAAAGCCCAAACAATGTAATTATTCCGTATGAGTTGCAATCTCTCTTCGTTGTGCTTTCTACCAAATTCCAGGAGATGACGTTCGTTGCTCATCACTCTGTCTAATGGGTCTCGAAGTGCTATAGAATATATTCGNAAATTCCAGGAGATGACGTTCGTTGCTCATCACTCTGTCTAATGGGTCTCGAAGTGCTATAGAATATATTCGGTGCCGTGTGCACAGAGGATGGTCTAAATAGTTTTCATTCATGACGAACATTGGAAGTTTTCTATCCATCACATGGCACAATGCTGCTGTTTTAGAGTCTGGAGGTACAGCTTCATTATTATAGTCAAGCCACTCACTTCGATCTCCCCCCGGGACAAAGCGTGGATTACACCACAGAGGCAAGAAATGCTCTCCTTCCCAACAGCCATTGGTTGTTGCTATGGTGAAATTTGTATACTTTTCAGACTTTTCTGTTGCTAAAGAGCAAATGGAAGTACCGCCACTTTTTGGTATATGTAGATTGAGATGATTGTGGACATGCTTGATACGATTTAGCGTGTAGTTTACAAATGATGGGAGGTATTGGGTGTAGCACGATGAGTTGCCAGATAATGCTATCATTCGTCTCATCTTGTAAATCTCCCCTGATGAGATTGACGAAAACAATGATGATATATTGCGACTTTCGTTACATGAGTCCTCCTTCCAGCTTTCTACTTGATCAGTGCCACGTTGTTTCATGGATACTCCTTTGTCGTAGTTCTTCATCTCAACATGACCAGATTTGTGTAATGGAATGTGATTATTTTCAAATGATGATGACATATTGGTTTCTTGCTCTTGAATAAATAAATATGCATACATCTTCAACTGCGACACCATCAACAACATGCTAACACTAAAAAGGCTCTTGATTTTAGCCAGATGTGCCCTCTAACTCGTAACATTTTAGACTTTCTGGTTGATAGTCAGGGTATTCGAAGTTATTTTTTTGTTGCCTACTTATTTACGAAGACCGTTTTAGTAAGTAACTATAACTGGTGGATGGTGGAAGATAAAAGGCTGCTAAAAGTGTATTTAATGGTTGTAGTTGAATAGCGACCGGCGGCAACGGTTTGTCAAACAAGAGTCCTTGCCATTGGACACACTAGATTGTACCTACGTAGGTCTAAAGCTCTGTATAAAGTATGCTGTGGTCTTACTTACTGCAATACTCCAGGATGATTCTACCACACATAATACAGTTTCTCTCTGTCATGAAAATCTGTCAATGCCTGTTCGAATTTGATTTGCTTTGGAGCTATGAATACCCTCTGAATCCCTAACAGCTGCTAGTTCACTACTACTACTATGATATGTTCTTGCCCCAACATAAGCCCCAGCTGCAAGGCCTTGCTCTGCATCAATACCAAACATTTCCTTACGGAATCTAGTTGACCTTCTATACAGCACTCGGTGGTGGGCAATATCGAAAGGGAAACGAAGTACTCATGTGTGGAAATGGATCACACGCGAAGTGGGGATGCTTCCTCTGGATGTAGAGGAAGAGCTCAGCTGACTTGGCAATATCCTGAAGGAGTTTTCTCTGGAAGGAGTTGTCATCCATTAGAACGTTATGTTCTAAAGTCAGATTAATATGTCCAAACAAGGTCCTGTGTGCCCACAGGAAATCCTTAGTTTTGTTAATTTCTATTGTTGGTTGTGGATTAGGCAGCTACAGCAATGAACATTAGACTTTAAAATAAACCAAGTGACTGAAGTGCTTGAAGGAGTGTAGAGACTGTTGTTTTTTGTTGAATTGATTCTCTACACTCACTTCTTCCAAATCTTTACCACGGTGTATACTCACATCTCCTCACGCACATCACTTGTTCTACATCTTTCAGAATCTTATGCGTACCAGGGCACTATCTAATGTGTCAAAAGCTGGAAATAGTTTTGGACATTGCGTTCGTTAGACCACACGAGGGTACCATGT
The DNA here is from genome assembly GCA_036940005.1 of Skeletonema menzelii. Classification (NCBI taxonomy): domain Eukaryota; phylum Bacillariophyta; class Thalassiosirophyceae; order Thalassiosirales; family Thalassiosiraceae; genus Skeletonema; species Skeletonema menzelii. The sequence continues at coordinate 13,627 of JALLBH010000769.1, forward strand.
TGTCTGTATCGGTGACATTCATACTCATGTGTGGAAATGGATCACACGCGAAGTGGGGATGCTTCCTCTGGATGTAGAGGAAGTGCTCAGCTGACTTGGCAATATCCGGAAGGAGTTTTCCTTCGGCAGCTACAGCAGTGAATATTTATTGATTAAAATAAACCACTGACACTTTAGAGAGCCCAGAAGATTAGATAATGCGTTACCTTATTTATTTTCCACCCTCCAGTCATCATCGGCAGTCCTGAAGAGGAAATGTCATTGACCTCCTTGCCGTGGATACCTATAGCTTCTTTAACGCGGCCATGATGTTCCTCCACACTAACATTGGTGGTGAAACAAACTCAGCTACCGCTAGTTCCTTAGGGCGACTTCATCGGCCTTATGTACCGAGAACGAAGCACGCGAAGATGAGATGGAAACGTCGGGACAGAATAGTTTTTAGACTGATAGCGCTTGCATAATTTGCTTTCTTTCAAAGCGGCCTGGGTTCGTGCCGATGCCGATTTCGTACATTGGATAGCATCTCCTTGCCAAATTACTTTGACCGAGAGAGACTCTTTGAGTTTTGCCCTTTACGTCCACGAAGTCTTGTTTTATCATGTTTTCCGTTGGGTGCTGTCTGTCTGGAGTTCAGTCCAGAAGTTGGTGCTGTGTCCCATAACAAAGGAAGTTGCATGTTTGTGGTTCTTTTGTCCTTTTCTTTCTTAATCGGGTAGACTGCTGGCACAGAAAAACCGATTCAGCTGTGCGTTCTCGTTGTCCTCTTGGACTGAAGTTGGACTTATTAGGCGGCGGAGAACACCGTAAGGTTTTGCTTTGAATGCAGCGTCGGCATGCGCGCAGTCCAGTTCGAACGATGAGAATGGTCATATTATTACTTTACATGCAATCTACCTACTACATATTACCTCTATCAGTGATGATGAATATTGTGTTTTACCAAATGCTGCCTCAACTCTTTTTCCTGTCGAATCAAATGAGGTGGTTTCTCATGATATACATCCGTAAACATGCTTTCCAACGTGGGTGTTGGACGAGCCTCAGCCGCCTCCATCGCACGAAGGACCGCCGCGCGTTCCTCATCTCCAATCGATGTCACGGCATTATTATCCATCCATCCATAATGACTCAAGAACTTATCCATTCGTATTAGAGGATCGGTAACATCTTGCGCAGCTTGAACTTCATCCACATCACGATATCTCGAGGAATCATCCGAGGTACTGTGATGACCCTGTCGATAAGTCATTGCCTCAATCATTACCGGCGCAGACGTCTCTAATGCTAACTTACGAGCCTCAGCCACAGCCGCATGGACGGCAAAGACATCATTCCCATCCACACGAATGCCCGCCATGCCATATCCAGGAGCACGGCTGATAATTCCATCTCCAGCATATTGATCTTCGGCGGGTGTAGAGATGGCATAACCATTATTACGACAAAAGAAGATCATGGGAGTTCCCAACGTGGCAGCAAAGTTGCATGCGGAGTGAAAGTCAATGGTGGAAGCTGCCCCTTCACCAAAGTATACAATTGATATTGCCGCCTCCTTCTCCTTGTTTTTCATTGTATCCAACTTGAACTTGTAAGCAGCCCCCACTGCCTGGGTGATCTGTGTCCCAAGAGGCGAGCTCACCGTCTGATAATTCAAGGCCCTACATCCGTAATGGATAGGCATTTGACGGCCCTTGCCCAAATCGTAATCATTGCTGAAACATTGATTGCAGAATTGGTCCAAGGTGAATCCTCTCCACATCAGCAGGCCTGCTTCTCTATACTGAGCGAATATAACATCTTGTGGCGACAAGGCTGACGCAGAACCCATGTGGATTGCCTCTTCACCATGATGAGTCATGTAAAATGAAATGCGGCCTTGACGTTGTGAATTGTGGAGAATGGTGTCCATCTGTCGCAATCTAATCATTTGACGATGTGCTCTTAAAAGCGTATTCTTGGCATCGTCTTCTTCTTCTTTCTTGAGGGGCATGTCGGGATAAGGATTCTTGGAGGGTTGGAACAGCCTCGAGGACATGAAATGATGTTTGAAATGTGGATATTGAATAGTCAATGCAGATTGGAGTTGGAGAAGATCGTGATGTTTCGGAGGGATGATTTTAGATACGTTGGTGTGGCGTGAGTAATCCGGTTTACGAAAGTTGCCACTTTCGTCCTATTTGAAAGAGCAAAGAGATGAGGGTGTAGTAATGAGTGACGTGAAGAAATGACCATAAGGGAATAACTTTACACCATACCCAACGCACGCACGGGGACATACCATCATGCGGAAGACCGGCCAGATGCCACTAGGAGTATCCTCACCCGGCTTGACAATCCTCATCTCTGACGTGATGGGCATGCGTTGACTTCCTGCATAGCTCATGTGACTGGGGACGTGCTGAAGAGTGACCTCTTCTTGCTTGAGAGGTTTCTTCAACCGATTGATTTTCGGCAATGACGGTCGAGGCACTTTTGTCGATTTGACCAAGACGTTGACCATTCCGTTATTTTGTCGGGCGAGATGGTGTGGCAATGATGAGAACTGTCGATCATGATGGTGTTGGTGGGCGACGATGCTTGACGCCGTCTTTGCTGCTGCCTCTGAGGAGCAAGAAGCAGCGATTGTTGCTGACTTCACCAGCGTCCTGTTGGAACACTGTCGGGTGGTGGGACTAGGGTAGTTGAGTATACGAAGTATCATATTGTTTGGATTTGACGATAGAAAAGAGCCTGACAATGAAACGGGCAAAGAAAATTGCACTACGAAGACAAAGAGTTCTGGAACAAACTGAGAATCTCTTCAGGGCTTCCACTTATTATGAGCTTTAACGTTGTCGATTAATGAATCACTTCACCGTATTGTAATGTTGCTGTGAGTCTTCATGATTGCATGCTCGCTTGATTGCACTTCTTGACAGGGCCGAATCGGAACGTTTTCGGATGTTCTTTTTGCCTGATGGCGTTGAGAAGCACTAATTTAGCCAGAAATTGCGCCATCAGATCGTCCTATGGTAGAGAGTACTAAGTATGTACTCTCCATACTTACCCCCATCCAAACATCAACATGATGACCATGACCAATCGAATCAGC
>JALLBH010000770.1:0-13254 GCA_036940005.1 Skeletonema menzelii
GCGATGGACAATTTTGGCCATGGTCAAAAAATTTCGATAAAATTATTGGCGCGCCGCACTCGTGACTCCGTCTTCCTTGAGTCCCAAAGTTTGTAGGAGATCCTTCAGCTCTTCATAAGAAAGCTTGCCATCTCCATCAGCGTCAGCTTCATTGAATGCTTCAATTAGGAATAGAGCGGCTCCAATATTCGCGCTCCGTCATGAGCCGTCATTATCGGCTGTGTAGAAAGAGTCCTCATTGATGGGTTCTTCCAAGCCCACTCCCACTCCAAAACGAGCACGAGCAGAAGAATCAGGCATTTTTTTGCTGTTCAATGGTAGTTTTAATCGGCAGTTCAGTGATAAGTTTGAGGCTACTGCTTTGATACTGTGTACCATATTCTATCCTACTCTAGCGTTTTGACATGGCATCTGCCGCTGGAACGCCGCGAACTTATTTCCTTTTGAGCTTCCCGACTACAACTTCAACTTCAACTCAACTCCTTGATAAAGAAGGACGCAGCGTTCATAATATTCTACTAATTCCTATGTGGATTCGTATACCTGCGAACCGGATAATTATATGGTTTTCACAACATCACATGGACATTTGTGACTGTAATTATAAGGTTTTCACAACATCACATGGACAAATTATCGCCTCGAACCATCATTCAAGTCTTTTCTCCGTGCATAGGGTTATCCCGCTCGAGTTCCCTTGACACATTTTTTTCTTCTCGCTCTCGGGTCTCGGGACTCTTGTATCTTGTACTTCGTACCATACTCTGCCAGCCAGCATGATCCGCTCCGCCTTGCCACTGCCGCAAATAATAATTCATGTTGGCTTTAGGCTCTTTCACTTGCCAAACCTGTTTTCTTCTTCGATGTCGATAAGATCGATGCATCGCATGTACAGAAGGAAGTGGGGTTGAGGTTATTTTTTCTGAGGTCGTCATTACATACATATACTTATAAGTAAGTATATAGTGAAATGATGGCATTGGAGGGTTGGATTTTAGAGCGGTACTCGTTAGCGAAGCCCTCTTACGGTCGGAATCGTCCCTCTACCTACGGCCAAAATAGCGATTGTACGATAGGAATAGTACTTATAAATACTTGTGTTCAACCTTAAGGTGTTCTTTTCTCTGATGTTTTGTAAGTGTCTTAGTGTTAAGGTATTTACAGCGATCTGTGATCAAGCGAAATTTATGATGACGTCAGACGATCTGCCTCTGCCGGACCAGGGGACCAGCCCTTTTCTCTTTTCGCGCGCTGGCAAAAAATCCAAAAAAATGACGAGATCGAGCGAAGCGAAGCGAGCACAAACTAGGAGTAACCACTAAGGTAATACATTGACCGCAACAATGATACTACACCTCCTCACCAGCCTCCTCCTCCTCGGAGCCACCACCGCCGATTCCCCCGACGCCCGCTCCATCCAAATCCTCAACGAATCCGGCCGCCGCGTCGACATCTCCTGGATCCACCCTCAAACCGAGGAGCTCGTACTTCAATCTACCCCCGATGTTCTCGCTGGAGCCAGCTTTTCCTTAAATTCGTTTGTCACTCATTCCTTTTTGGTACGAGAGTTGCCCGGTAAGAAAAGTGGGGAGTGTGAGGGGAGTGAGGGCGAGTGTCGGGTGGATTATTTTAGTGTTAATGAAAATCATGATCAGGGTGAGTGACGCAATAATTTTATGTATTAGTTGTCATTTAGTTGTGTGCAATGTCTGTTGGTCATTGCCATGTCGAGGAATGGTCGATGAATATAATGCTTGACAATATGATATAGAGGTGGCTGTTTTCATTGATCATGGCTTGCATGAAAACAATTGATCTGACAGTGCACTCACTAAAATATCTCTCTGCACATGAAAATCCACATCTATCATGGTCATTGCTCAATCTACTCTCCAAAATTAACATTGCATCAACCAAATATTCAACAAACAAACCTCACAGTCATCCTCATCAAAGAAGGAATCGAAGTAGAACACACCGACTCAAAATCCATCGCCGTCAAATCTGCCAACACCCTCCTAAACGAATGCAAATCTCAAGCCGATCGATCACTCAAAAAGAACAACAAACCAGAAAACGCAGTAGAAATTCTCGATACACTTACATCCTGCGTTCAAAAGGGTGTAGCGGCTGAAATTGAACGTGCCAATGAAGAAATTGCCTTTCAAGCCGGAGTTCGCAAAAATATGGCAGCCCAACTTGAAAATTATACCTGTGCCGATGAAACACTCAACACCACCGTTGCCAAACGTACCGAAACTTGGAGGGGTAAGAAGGTATCCGTCATGATTGATCGGCCTGCCTCCAAGATTCATACCATTGAAGACTTTTTGACAGAGGATGAATGTAAGGCGGTGGAGATGGCGGCAGAACCGTTATTGCACGATGCCACGGTGGCCGATGGGAGTGGGGGGAGTCACAAGTCGGATTCACGTAAGGCAAAGCAGGCGGGAATTCATGTCAATTGGTCAAAAGAGGAAGAGGGCGATTTGATTGCACGGTTGTCACGACGTGTGTATGATTATGTCAATCATGTATTGCCATTTGATATTATGGAGGATGGACAGGAGGATCTAATGTCCATTCAATACTTTGGACGGGGACCGGAGGATGATAAGCCGGATAGGTATATGCCCCATTGTGATGGGGATTGTAATGGTATGTTGTTCAAACCCGGTAATCGCATGGCGACGATTGTGATGTATTGTGAGATACCCACGGTGGGTGGAGCGACAAGATTTCGTAATTCCAATGTGCACATTAAGCCGAAGAAGCATGCTGCCACCTTCTTTAGTTATATTGATCCGGAGACGATGAAGATGGATGATGGGTTTACGGAGCATAGTGGTTGTCCGGTGGTGGAGGGCGAGAAGAAGATTGTGACGCAGTGGGTGAGGTTGGGTGTGGATAGTGAGAACCCTTGGAATTCGTTTAATACGTTGGGTATCAAGTATTCGGATGCTGCGAATCAATGAGGGGAGTTGTCGATAAGATATCATTAATTCACAATAGAGTGAGAGAGAAATTGATTATCATGTACTTCAGAGATTAATTTGCCCTCGTGTCAGTATTTTCTTTGAAATCTTCGTCAGTAACAATGTTTGCAGCGCCAACTTCTAGGACGGAATCGAGCTTCACAACATTCTCCGTTCCCTCTTCCTCATCTTCCATAAATTCATTGAGATTTAAATCAGTGTCACATGCGTCATCTTCTTCAGGTATGCCTCCTTCCATCAAAGCACCCGCAGCTGCAACTGACAGTTCTTTGACATATGTTGCTACACGTGCTACTGCCTCCCCAGCAAAAGCTCCTCCTCTATTATTTCCATTCACAGCCTCGTTTTCACCTGAGTCTCTTTGTTCCGCATTTCGCCGCTTCATCTGCTGATCCCTCCTCTTTTGTAACCAACGAGGTCTCAGATAGACTAGCAAATTCCAAAATCCTTGCATCGGTATCGACAGTGCCACCCAGACTAATAACCAGTAGTAAGTGACACCAGATGCAAGTTGTATCCCTCTCAATACAATGACTGGAAGCCATGTAATATAAAGTGCACCAACATAGAGATAAGATTGCTGTGCAATTTGTCGCGAAAAACCAACTCGTCTCCGTGCCTGATGTTGTTGTCGTCGTCTCTGCCATGATGGGCTTGCTCGAAGGGTGACCTTCCCTCTATTCCTTTCTTGGGATTGATTCACATTTGGCGAGATTTCAGCCGCAGATGATGCATTCACAACATTATTGTTAGAAGTCGCAGAGGAGTTTTTCCATGATGAATTCTGGATACTTGAATTGACCACCCTCTCATTGACAGCTCTTGAAGACCATCTCTCGGTACGAATCTCTTGATTCCTGACAAATATATATACCAAAGCCATGTTTATTGTAACAAGCAATATTGAAGCCCATTTTGGAATTAGATCAAATAGCCATTGGTATAAGCTTGCATTATCCCCTCTCGTACATGTTGTAGATCCATTATTTCTCCATGACTCTTCGCATCCCTGCGGGTAGGGAGCTATCCAACAGTCCCAAAGGCCATAATTGAAGAGATTCAACGCAAGAGAAACAATGGCTGTGCCGAGCCCGAACCCAAGCGGGATGATGTGCAAAAATGGTTCTAGCTTGCTTAGTTTTTGTTGACTTTTGAATCGTCCGTTTCGAATAGTAATAAGATAATATATGCTCAAACTCCCAGAGTCTGAAAGGTGCAAATTAGTTGTATGCAGCCCATAATGAAACAAAGTAATGAACAATCATATCAAGGGTGCTTTCATTCTACTTGCACATAACAGTCGAGACGCCCATTTGCTCAAAGAATCCTTGAGCAGTGCAAGTTTGGACCGTACCAACATTCCCAAACACATTTGGTACATCCCTAGGCATTGGCCACGTCGACATGAAAATTCCACCGGACATGGATAAATCGCAAATTGACATGCCGACGAGAAGCCGCTGATACGATGAGCGTGCTTTGTGTGGACGAAGGGCATCGAATGTGATGAAGCCGCTCCCAAAAATTGAGAGCGCGGATGTAACTTTTGGGACGATTGCAAGTGCAACCTGTTGTTCATGGGTTGGTATACCGTTGAATGGAGCCATTCTTTAGACACCAAATTGAGATTGAGATTGAGAGAGTATTGTGATTCAGATAGAATGGTTCTCTGCCCTCGGCGTATGAAGACTCCAATAATTGTTGGTTAAATGATGTCTACAATACAACATATCTACATCATAGAGATAAGTACTTAGAGAGAGAGAGCTGTTTGATCACGTTCTCAAGACAAACGGGATTGGGTCGAGAACCGAATGTCTCTTCGTGACTAACTTTCCTCCGCCCGGGCGTTTTGATCTTACTCATGCTTAGCATGTCGCTCGGAAGGGCTCCCTCGCCATTGCGGCAGTGAATTCTGAAGATGGATGAGCACACGAGATCTTGCGTAGCTTTGGCCGGAAACAGTCGCTAAGTTAACAACAATCTATGTATTTAAACACAATCCGTAAAACACAAACACCTTCCAAACCACCACTTCATTGAAGTCTGAGAAAGGCCAAATGGCCACCACCACCAGGATACACACCTCCACCGCTACCACTAGATTTGATATAGACTGTATCGTTTGCTTTGATTTCAACCACCGTATTGAGAGTGTGGGATCCATACCCATGTCCACTTCCTTCGCACAGTTGCGAATGGACGATCGCATCATCATTTTTGTACAAAGAAACAGTATTGCCCACTCTGCAGGATAAGCACCCGATCACGATGCAACAGCAATCCTCGAGAGCTTTGAGTTTTGATATAGATCGAGATCCAGCGATATTTACAACATCAAACAAAGGCGCCTGATTCGGCACACTTTCTACTCCTCCGAGAGCTCTTTTGTAAGATAAACCGCCGCCGTTTGACACATGATAGCGGTCCACCCTCATATCATGATCAAGCCGTATCGTGCTCAAACTCTGCGTTGGTATTTTATCGACAGATGGGCTTGGAGCTGTACCATGCCGTGCAAAGCACGCCCCTTCTGTGGCTCTCACACTGACATACGAGTCCTTTTCAGCGTAGATAATGTCATTGATAGGGCCATATTCAGCCATTTTTTTGTTGTAGGAGGGAGGGTCGCTATAATTGCTCGGATATGAAATGATTTCAGGGTCAATTTGAAGTGGCAATCCGCCGTTTGTGCGAAGTTCGACTCGCACGGTACCAAAAAAAGAACACATATCCGCGGTCAAGTTCTTCTTCAATCTAGAGGCGACACGACCAAGCAAAAGGTAATAGCCCGCTTTACGAAAGCGTATTTTCGTCTCGTCGGTTTCATCGAGGTATGCACCCTGAGCAGTTTTGGGCAAGTCATCTTGAGCAGGCACCCACTTGATGACAGAGTGTTCACTTTTTGGATCCTTTTCGCTTTTAGCGTTCCACTTCGCTATGCTGTCTCCAAAGACTCGAACAAGTGTCATGAAGTTCAGACAATGCGGATCTTCTTCGCTGAATGCAGAATGTTCAGTAATCGCATCAGTAACCCGAATCATCCTTGCTTGTAGCAACGCTGTCGGCTGTATTGTCCCTGTGCCATGAGCACAATATAGTTGATTTCCCCTTTTTAACGAGACAGGCTCAGCAAATGCAGCTGTAAACAGAAGAGGCTCTTCTTCACGTGCTTCCATGTCTCTGTAATCAAAAGCCCCAGCTCTAACAAGAGGGTAAGTCCAATGGCCGTCTTCACTCCCAGTCATTTCATCATGAAACACAGATACTTGTACAAACTCATCACTGCTCTCTTCTGGCCAAAACTGCCCAGGCAATAACGCCGTCACCGCTACAGAATAGAGAGAGTAGAACATAAGATATGTCCCCGTTGTCTTAACACCACAAAGAGCAAGTGACCTGCAGCTGTTTTGAGCAGCAATGGATTCATTTCCACTCACTTCCTTCCAATTCCAATAATGTACCTCGCCCCCCTCATCCCGTGAACACTTACCTGCAACTCTGAACCACCCATCCGAACGAAATGTTGATACGGCTTCACCAAACATCACTTCATCCACATCTTTCAAAAATGCATCCACTGTGAAATAGTCGCACTCCGTCTTGAGCCTCTCCAATCGAGCACCACTATCATCTTTGCTAATCAGACTCTTCAGAAATACTTTGCCATACTCAATAAACTCCAATAAATCGTCAAACGCTTGTGGATTCCGGTCGAGATAAATTCGGATGGTACCATCGTCATCGGACGTGGTGGGCACATCACTCCAATGAGAGGCACCCATGAGGACTAGATCGCACAGAGGATTGCTCAACTTTTCTTCATTAACACTTGCTTCTACACCGTCTCCTACTGATGATATTCCCGCCCCACAGCTAGATCTCGCAATGCATTCCAAATCGATCGGCGTATGTTTCGTTTCGCACCGCCAACATTGAGAAAAATTATGGGGCTTTCCTTGTCAATACTGGCACTGGTGAGCCTCCGCTTTTTATGGTCCGGTGCTGCTGCTGCTGCTGCTGCTGCTGGTGGTTGTTGTGCCATCTTTGTTTCTGTGGTGATGTGGTTGTTGTTGGTGGTGGTCCCTATCTACCTCCTGCGCTGGGTCTTGTGGTGTGGGTCGGTGGTCGGTGCGGTGGTCGGTTGGATGTAGCGTAGGTAGAAGGTAGAAGTAGGTTGGTAGAAGGTACGTGGCTATCATCGGGGAAGTGTTAGGTGGATGCGGGATCGTCATTGTGCGTGGATACGGTACATATTACTTTAGAGGGCTTGCAGCCGCTCCGATCCGAAGTGTACTATCTTTACGATGAGTAAGTAATGAGTAGAGGGATTCACACTTAGTTGGGTGATAGCTTGGACATGTTGAAGGAGCTTCAATCTTTTCTTTCCAACTTTTGTCACTCACTTATGATAATGAGAGGTATTTAATCGATTTCCGTATTATTATTATGCAAGTCGAACGCCAAAACATTGCTCTGGCATTTATATCTAACAAATTTATTATTCTAAGTTAAAAACTATGGTACATACTCAACTATTTTCTCATCATCATCATCATATTTCAGCAAAAAGCAACAAATTTTATTCTATCAAAGAGGCTAAACTTCCTCTTCGCTGGACAGTTCAACATAGGTAGCCATTAATTGTCCTCTCCTTTCAACTCCGTCCTCAACAACAATTTCCCTCAAATGAAGTTCTAGCGAACCATTACTGTTTTTGACTATGTCGTAGTAGAACATATTTTCCTCAAGCAAGTATACATAGTTCTGTTCTTGCTCTGATGCTGCCATTCTAGTACGTCGGAACTTGCCAAACATCACTTGATCAGCTCTTAGAGACACTGAGCTCGAGCAACTGTTGTTTCCACAAGTTCCGCCTACTCTGTAATCTGACTTGAAAACGAGTGTGATAGGATTTCTATCTTCTTCTGTCGTATCTTTCAGTTCTTCCGATGCGGTTTCTAAATGCCACATTATTTTCGCTGCCTTCCACTTTGTTCCAATCAATGATTCAAATCCTCCTAATGACGCCTCTATAGTGGTAGTAGTAGTAGGCGAGGACATTGTTGTAGGGAGAGCTGTTGTTGTGGTAGTGGTAGTGTCCTCTGATGCTTTACTACCCCCTTCTTCCTCCACACAAATGTACGCTCCATTACCAACGTCTTCATTATAGCCGTCGACAGAGGTGCATTCTTTGCATTCCAAGCCCCGCTCCGTGCATTCAGTCTGAGATGCACATGCACTCTGAATTAGGTAGATGCCGAGTTGGCCACAAAAGTTGCTTTTGTCGTTTGTTATGCTGCATTCGCTGCAGGGGTTATCAGTAGTTGTGGTTGCAGTAGTGGTAGTGTCCCCTGATGATTTATTACCCCCTTCTTCCTCCACACAAATGTACGCTCCATTACCAACGTCTTCATTATAGCCGTCGACAGAGGTGCATTCTTTGCATTCCAAGCCCCGCTCCGTGCATTCAGTCTGAGATGCACATGCACTCTGAATTAGGTAGATGCCGAGTTGGCCACAAAAGTTGCTTTTGTCGTTTGTTATGCTGCATTCGCTGCAGGGGTTATCAGCTACCGCTGAAGTTTTAGCGGAAAATGGCAGAGGAGAGCTCGCAGTAGACTCTGTTCTTTCCTCTCTCACCAACACCATTGCATCCGGCGATGTTATAATATCATCCGGGTCCTCAACATAAAACGTTGCTATTTCTTCTGTAGAATCGTCACAGCCATCAGTATCAGTGCACACAACCACAGTGTAGGTGCAAGTATCAACCCCAAAGAATCTTTCATTTGGAGTGTATGTGATACTGTAACCTCTTTCGTCAATGGAACAAGTGCCGTGTTGACCATTTGAGGTGATGGACTTGATAAGGCGGGTAGTAAACTCGCCGCTCTGGTTCATGCCAAGTGTTATCTGTAATGCGCCACCTTCAGTTTGCCTCGTATGTATCAGCGGTAGAGCGACAAATACTGCAACCACTGCAACGAGTGCAAGGATACCGGCGGTGAGACCAGCGATAAAGCACTTGGTCCATCTTGATGAGGACGATGATCTCCCATCAACCTCCTCATCGTCCTCTCGTGAAGCATCATCAAAGCCATTCTTTGCCGCTATCACATTTTCCTCATCAGCTATTACTGCCACCGCCACTGAAGGCTCGGATATTGGAGTAATCTTCATTGTTTGCCCCAATCTATAATTTCTTAGTATCGAGTTCGTGTTCTTCATTATTGTGTGTTTGTATCAAGAACTGCTTGCTACTACGATACTACTTGGTGCGGGTTAAAGTTGAAAAGCAAATCAGCGATTTTATCTGGCGTTCTCATTTCTTTCTCCATTTAGGAATTTCTATTTTAGAAACAGGCGGGAAGCTGAAAGCTCCACCTACCTACGGGGACCATCTTCGATTTGTGAGGACGTGTTTTGCTGAAACAGTGACGAATGAGGATGACGCTTTCAGATTCTTTCCCAACTTTTCAGTCATTCATCATAATATATATTTAATTTTGCATCCGACTACATACATATGCTACCTCCACTCCTCAATACCCAAAGACCATGGGAAAGCTACCGCCGCAGTCGTCTCATCGGCCAGGATGTAGTGATGATTCTACTCCCACTTGTGACAGTAGCTGCTGCACAACAACGACGCCAACTCGCCCAAATCAAAGCAATAAGATGCACAGCCACAAAAAAGATACTGCCGCTACTACATCTACACCCGAAGACGAAGAGGATGAGTCGGAGATCAAGGATCTTTTACTAATTGGCGCCGGTTGTCACGGTCATGCCATAATGCTTCGATTGCTGGAGCCAGATCCTGACTTTCTATCTGATAAGGAGAGACATATGCGGGGAGAAAGTACCGATAGAATGCGGCCAATCAAAGATGTCACACAACACATTAAGAATCTTTCACGCGGTCAACGTGCTACTCTTCGGAGCAAAAGCAAAAAGTCCAAAAAGAAAAACATAGGCGACAGCACATCGCCTGATCCACCACCTCATTTAAAGCTCAAAGAGGTGCAACAGTCAGTTCTTGTTGTCGATTCACATGGTGGTTGGATGCAAGCATGGAAGGACAACTTTGAATCTCTTCGTATACCGAAGCTGCGATCTCTAATGAATGCTCATACAGACCCCTTCGACCATCGATCACTTGAGTACTATGCCGAAGCAAAGGGGCGAGGTGATGAGCTTGTAACTCTCACTACTCTCAGTCAACGAGACAAGAATTTCAAAGGGCCATATCAGGTAAGTATCTGCATCATTCTGCTCATTTTCATGCATATGATGTACATTGTCTCTAAAATCTTCCCCTACTTACTTCTTGTAGGTACCAAGTACTTCAATTTTCAACAGTTTCCACGATTTACTTTCGAAGGCATATGGCATCGAAGACATTGTCCGTACCGGCACTGTCCTATCAATCAATCCAACCCAAGAGGATGGCAATGCCGATGAACCAATATTTGAGGTACAAATTGCTTTTGGAAAGCAAAAGCCAAATGTGAGAACAGTGAAGACAAAACGAATTGTATGCTCCATGGGCCCAATCTTTCGAGCATCGCAACCTCGATGGCTGCACGATCTTGCGCCTCAAGCTTCTGAGCGTGTGTTGCATGCCCATCAGATTTGTCCCTATCTCAAGCAAAGGAGCAAAGGCAAGAACAATACTGATGATGTGTCAAAAAAGAAGATACTGATTGTAGGAGGAGGTCTGACTTCAGCACAGCTCGCTCTGCTAGCCACAGAGTCAAATTGGTGCACGGAAGTCACATTGATTCAGCGGTCAAAGATGAATCCAAGTCCAAGACATTTTGATATCGGAAACGAATGGATGGGACCAAAGCGCGGCAAACTTCTCGAAGACTTTTGGTGTTTGGATGTATATGAGCGTGTGAAGAAACTCAAGGAGACTCGAGGAGGTGGTACCATACCTCCAGAGGTTATACTCGAATTGGCGGCAAAGCAAGGCAAGAAACTGGAGGTGAGGGAGGAAGTTGAAGTGACAAACGTACAATTGGTAGACGGCCGCCTTCAAGTCTTTTTGGATGACGCCACCGAGCCAAACTTTTATGATATGATTTGGCTAGCCATTGGGGCTCAAAATCATATTGACCATTATTCAGCGTTATCACATCTTCGCCAGATTTTACCTGTTGATGTAGTGAATGGATTTCCCGTCTTGAACACCGATTTGTCATGGCGTGCCCCAACAGTAGAAGAGGTAGAAGAATCCGGGATTGATGAACCCACTTGGAAACAAGTGGCACGCAAAAGGATTTGGTTGACTGGTGCATTGGCAGCATTACAACTTGGTCCGGATGCGCTTAATCTAGTTGGGGCTAGGCATGGCTCGGTGCGAATTGCAAGAGCTATCAGGCAAGATATTGCTCAGACTAAGGCAGCCGCAAGCCTGAAAGAAGACGAACATGATTGTGACTGCTTCCATTGTTGAAGCTGAATGGCACAACAAGTAAAGGTACTGAGCGACAGGTTGTTTTGTTAACTGGCTATACGATCGTGCACGTACATGAACAATTCAATTCAAATTGAAGACATTTCAAAATATTTGTCTTCCGGTGACTCCTTTCCTTTCAGCCAGATATTTAGTGCAGTAGTACATACTTAAGTTTAAGTAGGCACTCCTCCATTCTACTTACCTGTTTATCGATTAAAGTTGTATGTACTCATGACTTCTTCTTTTCCATGCTCTCCATCTCAATCAAGTGAAAGGGTCCGAAGGCCTATTTCCTTTTATTCCATTTTGGTTCTCTTCTTCCTCGTTGGTCGTGAAACTTGCTTTATCATTACATAAGAACGCACAGGACGATGATGTGTTTTGAATAACTTCAAGTTGAGTTTAGAACTTCAATGCAAGAATGAGGGAATCAGTACTTACATTGACCTAAGTACTGTGATGTGAACCCTGATGGAATGGAAATGTCAAGTAAATTGAAAGGCCTCACCCTCAACTCACACCGACATGCATAACTTGATGATGTGGTGCAATTGAAAGGCCTGCGAGCCCATCAGGCGATGTAGTAAGATTACGATTAACAATGCTGATCTAACCACCAAGCATTGAGCAAACCCAGCCAGCGCATTCTAATCGGATAAACCTCACAACACAAACAAAAGGCAACCATGAACATGAACTCTACTTACCGAAATCCTACTCAAACAATCTCTCCCGAGATGATCTCGGAATTGATGCGCCGGTGTAATCAAGATGCCTCATTCGATGCTGCCTCTTTCTCACCGCCCACGAGCTTGACTTCGTCCTATAGTTCTTACTCCAGCAGAGAGTCCTCCGCTTCCTCGTGCATCTCCAAGAGTCAGAGAGCTGGCCTTTCAAGGAGCCGATGCGTGGGCAACCTCTCTGCACTGGGTGGTACAGCCTCAGAGACTAGCATCAAGCACTGCCAAATCGACAAGTCCAGACCAAACCANGCGAGTTTTTGTACTGCCATTACGAAGAATTCGGGGAAGGGTGTGGCATTCTAACAAGTCCAGACCAAACCAAGGGTGGGGTTACTTCGTAGACACTCCAGACAAGAAGAGATGAACAGACCCACAAGTTGTGCACATTGACGTCCGACTAAAGGCTTAACAGGGCTAATGAAAGATTTACAACAGCCGCCGTCGGAACATACTCTTGATTTCAGTGTAGAAGTCTCCACCACGAACTATTGACGGGCCTCTCCTCCTCGTTACTCGTTACTGCTAGCAATTGCGGTCAGTCTCCACGAAGTCTCGACGGGGCCTCCTTGTTGTGCTGGCAAGTGCAGTTCGTGTGTCGGAAATCTCCAGGTGCTGACAATTGCAAACCCTTGCATTGCAAAGTCAAGAACGTGGACAGACTCGCTCCCAAATTCACGCACACAAGTTTTCAAGTAGGAATGCAATCTCAGTGGCAGAGGCGATGCACATGAAGTGAGGTAGATGGATATCGGTGACTTAGTTCGATAATTCCTCACAGAAGATAAAACTACTTTAACAAAGGAATCATGTAATGTAATCAGTTCTGAGACAGTATTACTAGGTCCAGTGCAGTGCTTCGTTAACTTTTGATGATAGTGCTCAAAATTCTCACTCTTCAGAGATACCTAGAGAGAGGTGCTAACGTGAGGAATCATGTAAGTCAATGACCGGAGTGAAAGGTGACCACGAGTCTCTGCGAAGTTGTCGTCGTGTTATTCATAAAAAGGATCATCTTAAACAGGCAGTGGACGAGACATCCAACATCATC
>JALLBH010000771.1:0-26245 GCA_036940005.1 Skeletonema menzelii
TCCTAAAGAAACTATACTCTCTTCTGCTGCTTCGATTGCCGCAAGCTCAGCATCTAGCTGCTTTGCTTTGGTCAAATGGTAGTCCCTTTGCCGCCGAATGCATTCCTTCCTGTCCACTGTGGATATCACTTCAGCTATAGAAGATTTCAATGCTATGTATAGCTCTCCCTGACCATTGCACAAACCTATCAATGACAGAACTTCGGGCAAGTGGAGAGGGTTAATCTCACTGTACACGGATTGATCCACTCCCTGCAGATCTGCGTATTGCGCTCTACTTGCACTACTAAGCTGTGTCTTAATCACCTTCTCCCTTCCTGCTTCTAGGCTGTCATGTCCGTTGTTGATATTTGTTGATTTATTGATATGCATCTGAATAATTTGGTCATTTGCACCAAGAGGAAGATACGTCAAGGTGTGATTTGATCGAAGCGTTGCCTCAATGCTAGAAATATCATTCACTAGCTTCAACAACATTATCTTCCCTCTCATTGATATCCCATTATTGCCCTGTAAATGTAGACCCCTCAGTGATTTATTCTTTTGTAAGGCAATGACCAGAATTTCTACTCCATTGTCGTCGATCTGATTGTTATTGAGATGAAGTCCAGTTAGAGAAGCATCTTTCCGCTGTAACAATTTAGCCAATCCACGGCATCCATCAGCGTTGATGTTGTTATCAAGTAAATATAGCTCCTTCAAATGTCTAGGGGCATGCTCGTTGTCAATCACAATCGATTCAATGCCACAATTGCAGCAATTCAGATGTTCAATGGGGCTGTCACGCAATGCCCGAAACATCACATCAAATCCTTCTGCCAGAATGTTGTTGTCACTAAGATTCAAATATGTAAGATTGTTGGCATTCTGTAAAAATGACACCATGCTCCGCAATCCTGCTATGCTCAATCCATCATTAAACAGAACCATATATTTTAATGAACTGCTCCTCGTCAATCCCCGAAAGAAAAATGACATCTTATGATCGTTGAGGGCGCCGCTATAAAGCAAAACATCTTCAACGTGCGTGTTGTTTGATATATCACGACCGAGCTCCTCCCAATCCTCATCAGTCATATTTTGTATATAATCATCATCGTCATCATAGCCGTCAGCTAAGGGGTAAGATTTCAGAGATGGATCATTTTCCTTGATCCGCCGTAAGGTGGCATTTAATTCCAGTTCTTCGGATTCGCTCATCTCTTCTGCAATATGATGGGATGGCTATCGCTATCGTCTTCGCTTTCCAATAATGATCGTTGAAGCCCCGATGAGTTTAAAGCTTCCACTCTTTACAGATGATAGAGCAGTCACGCCAGAGCACAAATCAAGTGTTGTGGGTCTGTGGGTTGTGGTGTGGTTGGCGGCCGGCGGCTGGGATCAAAAGGTGCGAAAGCGAGTGCCGTACCGGTCAGCGGAACTGACTTGTGAGGTCAACCGCCGTTGCATGGCGATTCAAAATACAAAATACATCAATGCATCCAATTAGAGTTAGTCTGCGTACACTTACACTTTTGCTTCTCAATGACACAATTACAGCCAGCGTGACATTTACATTTAGCTCTTCCAGCTGCTGCACGGCAGCAGTCCTAAACTCTTCTTTAAGACATTCGTTCACGTTTGACTGCGCTGTCATCCATGAATACACCTTTTTTCTGCAGTTTTCTGAGAGATTTTTTCTGAGAGACGAACTCCTCTCCTCTCCTCTCCTGGCTGGTGGAAAATTTAATTTACGGCCAAAGTACATAAGTAGAGGTTTTCTGGAGAAACGTCATCCCGCAAAAATTTGAATCTTTCCCCGGCCATGCATTACCTGCAACAACGGTATCGTAGGTCGGTCCCTCTGCTCATTCTTTATCTTTGATAAAGTTAAAGTAACCCTTATTGTCTCCATTGATAATACAATACCTCAACCAAAACAATACCAACATGCCTGTTACCCTTGCGATTGCAATTGCCGCCGCTGTGAAAGCTGGATGTCTTCTCATCGGAAAGGAATTCATGAAACGTTTCGGAGATGTCTCCCACGAAGATGCTGCAGGAGCATCATGCTTGCTGATCAAAGATCGACTTGGTCAAGAGACTACGAAAGAATCCCCAAGCGATGCGTTGATTCTTTACGCATCTCGAGAAGTAGTTCTTTCAACAAGCTCCAGGGCCCTAGCAATTCTTACAACTTCTTTAGCTCTTGGATCACAATTCGATGAGCTCGAGAGCAACCTTTTCTGCGTGATGAAAAGTTTCAAGTTCTTTGCTGCTTGGTACCGTGCGACATGCGTTGATTTGGTGCAATCTGCGTTTCGTTCCGTCATTAGTGACATGAAAATGAGGATCGCTTCATTCTTTGGGTCTGTATCTGAAAGTGCCGTCCAAAAGAAAGGAGTCGCCTCTATCTCATTCTTGACTCAAGTGAACTTCTCCATGCTCATGCATCATGTAATTTTGATCTCGAAAGAGGCAGCCAGTCTGCTCAAGAGTCGTACTGAGAAGAACATGTCCACGCTTCTCGGTCAAATCTTTCCAAGTGGAATCGGAGGGGAAAGCAGATGCTTTGACGTGCTCACCGATAGTACTTCACATATCGGCTCTTGCATGGAAAAGTATCTTGCAATGGTAACGACTTTCGTCAAGCAAGCCCTCGTGATATTTTCCGATACCTCGAAGAGCTTCGTCGGCGCTTTACTGCAACTCCAGTCTACCAAAGTGATGACGCTCGTGTCGCTGATTTGTATCGGCGTCTCTTTCATTGGATGGAACATTCCTCTAATGGCATTCGACGGTAGTGAACTCAAACAGTGCTCTTTGCAGCAGCCAATTATTTCCGAGGCTGTAACAGACTTGGAAGTAGGATCATTCAGCTCTATCACATTCCGGTTGATGTCTCTTCCGGTTGATACCTCCAATTCTCTCAACTTGTTGGGATTCTTCAAAACTGGATCTACTCTCAAGGCTAGCCTGCTCATGAATGTGTTGGCATTTGATTATTCCTCTAACGGAATTGCAACGAAGAATTTTGACGGCTACTGCGTGTCTGCAACGACAGATGAAGCTTTTGTGAGTAGATATATTTCTCAAGATCCGCAAAATCAGTCTTCTGTTAAGCTAGAGCTTTATCCCCCTTCAAGTTCAAGCGCAGCCGACGGAGATACTTCTACGAAGCTGATGATGATATCCATTGCAAAGAGTCCACTTCAAGAACTTCCCAAAATCAGTTATCTGCCGAGAGAATTTGATGGATACTCTGATTCAATGCAGGTTGACGATCAATACTCTTCGACTTCAACGACTGTGCAGGTGCACGAGGCACTCACAGATTTGGATCACCCTGGATCAATTGCATACTTGTTGTTGTATGTGTGGTCGGATAATGACGTGGTCGATGCGTCTTTGCCTTGCAGGCAGACTACTAGCTACTTCTGGGATCACGAAGCAGCTCCTGCCTTACCTCTTGACGGGAATATTGGGGCTATTCATTGCATTCAATCTGAGTCTAGTCTGTTCGTGCATGCGCAGGGAGGTCTTTTGTCTGATGGATATACATATGCTACAAACCAGTTCTCTTTAGCTTTAGATTCGCTGGTACTGGGACTCGGCCATTCTCTTCCGAGGAATACATCAGGCGGGGATGCTTCGAGTGCGCAGATGATAGTCACCGGATTGGGACCTTCTCCAGAGCTTTCTACGATCTGTCAAGAGTTTGAAGGGTCCTCAGTCCAGAACGTGATGCACGTTTATCCACAGTTTAGGCTATCATCGCAATCAGACTTCGGGAAGATGAAGGTGTCTACTCCAATGAATCGTTCCAAAAGGTTCTCCGTAGCATCACAATCAAGTCTGAGGTTCAGCGCACCCAATGAATACTCCATTTTCTGCGCAATTCGTCATTTTGCTTTGATGCTTTTGATGCTGGCGTATCACAGCTCCGACAGGGCTGCTGATGAGCCTGACGGTGTCGCACTCTCCTCCGCACTCTCCTCCGGGTCTGGTGTGTCATCTGGTACAAACTTGGACTCGGATTTAGAGGAGATATCCGATAATGAAGTCATATCTTCCGACGGCGATAATGGAGAAGACACAGATCTTCCGCTCAACACGAATATCGAGTCCTCAAGGCGTGAATTGAAGGCATTACGCTCAGAGTTGGGAACGCATTGGAAGTCGCCAAGTAAACGTCGACGTCGGATGCGGAGAAGACCTCGCACCCGCAGCAGACCAAACTACTTCGAACCTACGTGGGCGTCAGTTTGAGAAAACCAAGCAGAGTTGAACTGTTCTAGGCTGCTACCGGCCGCATACGCTACCTCCTCTTGTCATGAGTCGACCTTGATTTGTGGTCATTGAGCCACCCTGCATGTGGCAGGCTGAAGTTCGAGTAGGATCTCTTGTTCGACCGCATGATTAGAGGCTTTAGCATATACTTTACAGCGTCCATCTTCGGATGGTTGGCTGGACTCCGTGACTGGATGTATCCGGAGGTAAAGGGAATTACTTCACACAGTGTCCATCTTCGGATGGTTGGCTGGACTCCGTGACTGGATGTATCCGGAGGTAAAGGGAATTACTTCACAGCGTCCATCTTCGTATGGTTGGCTGGACTCCGTGACTGGATGTATCCGGAGGTGGAGGGCTTGGGTTCAGAGCCTGGGGTGAGCAAGGACGGGCACAGTACCCAGGCAGATACCTTGGGGGTATCAGCTAAATCATAAGTCTAACCTGTTTCCTTCGGGATTCATTGGCTCACCCCTTATATGTCCGTCGAAGTCAGTTGGCCTTCCTGTGGCGATGGGCGTGAGTACCCTTTCTCGTTGAGAGGAAGGGGAAACCAGCAAACTGACAACTAATTCCATTCTATTATCCGCCTCCTTAATTGAGGCTGTGATTGTGATGGAATTCACTCTTGAAACTCAATATCACCGTCCTACGCAACATTGTTGTGTCAAGGCATCTCAAATCACTTCGTCATCAGATACATGGTATATCTACTTCAGCGTTGGTGATTCATAACAAGGTTCTTCAGTTCAACCAAACAAGATTCATCCAACCCTTCACCTTCACCCACCCATGGGTTGCTGCAAAATTTCTGTTTGTTGTATCCAACGAGTCCCCCCCAGCACCTCTTGACATCATTTCATGGGATAGGGAGTGTTGCCAGCAGCTGAAGTTGAATGTACAGTTATTCTAGCGGTAATGCGAAGTCTAGTAAAAGAAATGCATGCTGCAACGAAGGAGTGAAGTTATGTAGCGCGGCGTCTCTTGATGCTGCGTGACTCGCTTCCAATAACTACCGAATCATCACCATCTTCGATTGCTGAAATCACGTCTAATTATTTAAGATACGAAAGCATGCCAGAGACTTCCTGTGATTCAGCCGCTACTCTCGCTTAGTTTAGTAATGAACTGCGCAGATAGGATTTGAAGTTGACTTGATATTGAAGTTACTGTCGGCGGTGCGACAGACATGTGTCTTATCGGCGCAAGCGAAAATTCCAAATCCCAAATCTTGCTACTTCAATGAAATCTTACTCGCCCGTAGTAACAGGCGCTTTCCAAGTGAGAGAGATCATTACCACCAACGCAGCCAAGCAGATGAAGGCCAAATTGCGTCGGCGGAGCGGGTTAAGCTCGCTTCCGTCGTCTTGTGCCATAACAACTAGAAGAACTTCTATCGCCGCCTTCTTGTTGATCTTCGCCTTTGCTTCAAAGCCATCAGATGCCTTTGCGCCTACAACAATATTATTGCCATCACCACGACGGTGTCGACATTGCGATGGCTTCGATAATATGCAGATACTACACTATCATCGACGCCCATTAGCAGCGAATCATCAGTCTACTTGTACTAGCAGCAGTAAGCTACACGTAGTCACCTCCATGATGATGTCAACAGAAACTTCTTTAGCCGACTACGCCCCAGCAGCAGCATCCCTCTTCAACAACATGAAATTACCCGCCGCGGTAGTAACAGCGGGCATGATCTCCCTGGGATTTGCAACACGATTTCCAGAATTGCCACGAGATACACTCGACAAGGTCTATCCTCAGTCGATACGTGCACGATGTGCCAAATTGGAACGACTGCATGTCGTACTGGGACTGCTGAGTGTTACCTCCGAACTGATTGTGGTGCTTTGGGCAGCGGTGGCGGTGAATCAGTTGACGGAGCGAGTGTATGAGCCTGCATCGAGTGTATGGGATTTAATCCATCGTGATTGTGATTTGGCATGGAGTGCGGTCAATTCTCATTATATACTGGGCATTATTGGATTTACGGGCATGCTGTGGCTACGTGCGTATGTTATGCTGCTTGCGGCTTCGGCATCCAAGTCGTTGATGAATGCAGCGTCTACGGGAACTGCGGCGGCGACGTGTCTGATGGTGTCGATTGTCAATCGAGGTGTCGAGAGTGGAGGTGGTACAACTGTAGATAGGTATGGGAATACGATCTTGGATTTGTTTACACATTATGCTGCGCTGTTGTTGAAGGTGGCAACGGATGAAGCTAGTCCTGGACCACTCCAATTGTCTGCCATAGTACTGGAAATTGCTTCATTGTGTTTCATGTTTCATGTATTGATGACTGAGAGTGATGCAAGTTTTGAAGAACAAGTGAGTGAGGAGGATTCGTGTCCGATTGATGCATATGAAGTGTTGATGAGTGACGATACTGAGTTGTCCAAATTGACAAAGATTGAAGTAGAAAAGTTGAGAACTTGCGTTGATTTGGGCGAAGAAGAAGAGAAGCGACAACGAATACGGGAATGGGTGTTGGATGAGGACTTGGATGGTGAGAGAGACATGCAACGGGAGGAAGATGATTCAGGGGATTATGCGTCAGTGAATGTGTCGGTATGAGAGAGGAGAGTATGTGATGTATATTTGAGGCAGCACTGATTCGACCGGTTCCATCAGATCCAGTGTGTGAAGTTGATTTGCAAGATGAGTGGGTGCAACCAATGCATCAGCGAGCGAGCAAGATCTTTGATCTTTCCTACGAAGAAAAATGCCAAAACCATAACGCAGTTTCTACCTCCTGATA
The DNA here is from genome assembly GCA_036940005.1 of Skeletonema menzelii. Lineage (NCBI taxonomy): Eukaryota > Bacillariophyta > Thalassiosirophyceae > Thalassiosirales > Thalassiosiraceae > Skeletonema > Skeletonema menzelii. Next base: position 7,037 of record JALLBH010000771.1, read on the forward strand.
AGTATGCAGAGGTAAGGTGGAGCGAGCATTTGGTTTGCTACAGTCAACGTTGACATGCAAAAATTATCGTCACCCTGCATTCTTATTTCAGCGAGTTGATGAGGATGTTTGAGGGACAAAATGCTTTGTGGGTGATGAGGTTGCTGCGACAAATTTGCTTGCAACTGCCCATATCATATACTCTTTGGGCGCATGCATTACATAGCGATGTCGTTAATCAATGCAACTAACAGAAGATGATATAAATTGGTATTGATAGATACATGACATGGAGTGCACTCACACTCGAGACTTTTTACTAACTGTATTATGTCATTCAAGATTTATGTCAGATTCATCGATCCAACCAAATCTTTACGAGGAAGTACATACTTGAGAAGAAACAACCCAATGCAAACGTTAATGCATCATCTTTCCATGATGCACTTTACTTTGAACTACTTAACAAGGTCATTCAATTCTTCCTTCTTTTGCCCCCTCCGAAGAAAATAGAAACGAGAGATATGCGTGATACTGTACACGATAAAAAGATGGAATCTGTTCCGCACCACGACCTATCACCTTCTCTCCTGGTCCTGTGACTGTCCTGAGAGAACCGCTTTCTTGTGTTGGATGAATAAAAGGAGGCCTATGAATATTTACAACATAATGATAGCGCAACAACACCTAGATTACACTGTAGGCCTCTTGCCACATGGCAAGGAGAAAAGGGCCGGCTGTGCAAAAAGTAAATACTTCATGCATACTCTCTCATAAGTAGATGGCGACGACCGACGCAGCGCTGTACGCTGTAGTGTCGGTGACGTTAAATCGAGTTGGCACGAACGATTGGGGGTAGTCGTTGAGAGGCTGGCTTTTCTGCTCCGGTAGATTATTATTATTTATTGGAATAATAAATGGTCCTAATGCCCGACAACAAAATGAACAACACCACTTCCGGCACCACATCACCATCAAGTCAAAACGACAACAATGACCTTAAAAAATGGCCAGAAGGGATCCCCATCCCCGAAACATTCATCTGTCCACTAAGCCGTCGTCTCATGGTAGACCCAGTAATCGACAAAGAGGGGAACTCGTATGAACGTACTGCCATTCAGATATATTTAACGGCGACTGAGGGGATTAGTCCGACGGGGAAGCAGCATTTGAAAGTTAGTGAGTTGATTGAGAATCGTGGGTTGAAAATGGCGATTGAGGTGGCGCTGCAGAATGCTTTGGTGGAGCAGAAGAAGAGTAATAAGAGGGGAGGAAAAATGGGGAAACGATTTTCGTTAACGAGGATGGGAGGAGGGGGAGGGGGATCGAATCGAAGTACTTTATCACGTGATAGTGGTAGCGGTGGGAAGCCTATGATATGTAATGGCTTCCCATCGTCATCAACTGGTGGTGGTGGTGGGGGGAGTATACTACCAAGGCGGGGGAGCGATCTTGATATCTCCCGTAATAGTAGCAAGTCAAAAATGAGTGACAGTTCCTACAACAACAACAACAACAGCAGCAGCAGCAGGGGTGGTAGGAGAAGTTTCAATGATGTGAGAGAGGTAGAAGAACTCAAATATCATCCGACACGAAGGCTCCTAAAAAAGAATGAATCGTTCAAAATTAAAAAAGATAGTGGAGGGCGGAAAGAGAATGTATTTGCATCATTTACAGCGGGGATTGCTAATGCCTTGCATGGGAGAACAATGGAACAAAAGAAATCAATTAATAATGATGATGATGAAGAAGAACAGGATTATGATGATGATGATGGGCAAGGGGAAGAAAACCCTAACTATGTTGTGGTTTCACATGAAGTACTCAAGTTTCATGAGGATTCAATAACATCATTTGAAGTACCGACCAAAGTTGAGATTAGTGATACTACTACGAACCGTCGCCGGTCCATGCGTCGATCACCTGAGCCAACAACATTTGAAGTACCGACCAAAGTTGACATTAGTGATACTGCTACGAACCGTCGCCACATGCGTCGATCACCAAATGTATCAAGATCATCGTCACGATCATCCTTCGTAAGTGAAGATGAGTTACAAAAGAGTGTGAGTGAACGACCGGAATTGGCAATGTTGGAACATCAGGGGATCAAATTTACGAATCGGCTTACACTGGATTGTTCCGATCCAGATGATGGTGGTGGTGGTGATGTATCTCCAATGTACAAACGTAAATCGATGTCATATTCGCCCAAGAGATCTACGCCGAGCTCATTTCATCTGGATGATTTAGAATCCAAAAGTGAGGAGGATGAATCGGAAGATTCAAAAAGTAGTGAAGATGAATTGGACGACGATTCCGAAAGTGAGGATGAATTGAACAATGAAGAAAGTGAGGATGAATTGGACCTGGCAATGTCAGAGCACCAAGATATCAAATTTACAACTATATCTGAATACAAACGGAAATCACCTCCCAAAAGAAAATCAAAGAAGGAAGAGAAGGATGAAGATTTTTCCAAATCGGACCCAAACATGGCGGTTGCAAAAAGAGGTGATTCCGTATGGCGTAGGAAAGCACTTTTGAGTCAAGGACGTGCATCTTCGATGTTCAATGTAACGAGCAAACCCGTTGCAAAAAGTACGAAGGATGATAGACAAGCCATGGACACTTCCGATAGATCTGATGCAAAGTCTGCTAATCCTGACGACTTCAAAGCGCTTGAGAACAATTTGTCAGAGTTGAGAGCTTTTACCCGTGCTTTGCGGCGAGATTCAATGAAACCGGAGAAGGGAGATGGCCAAAGTTATGCTGATGATACTCGATCATCGACGGCCGACCTTTCATGGGGCGAATTGAGTGGGGAAATAGAGCGTTTACAGACAATGTCACTGAAATCGCCCAAGAATGATGCAAAGCACAAACGATCCCCACGCGAGGCATCTTTAGAGAAAGATAGGCCAGCTTCTATGAATGGAAGTAAAAGAGAACGCCACAAAAGCAGGCGGGACAAATCGGACAGGAAATCATCCGAACGAAAATCATCAGACAGGAAATCGTCTGACAGGTCATCGGAGAGAGTAAGACGATCATCAAACAAATCAGCTGAAAGAAAGTCTACGAAAAAGAAGAGCTCGCAACCTCAAGACAAACATTTAGATATAACCGAACCGACAGCTGACCGCAAACACCGCGCGAGTAGGAGACGTGGTGATGTAAAAATGGATTCTCAAGTGATGCCTTCGTACAATCCTCAACGTTCTAGAAGACGAAGGTCACGAAGTAGGGAACGTGCTTCGGCGACAGGAGTAACAAGTTAATGATAGAATGTTGTTATTGTGAGTTATAAACTGAATCCCCCAGTTCAAAGTGTTCGTGGTGCCCGGAAGTAAAAGATTTCCCGTAAGAAGCGACGTCGTTTGTTGCTGCCTGCTGCGAGAATAACTCCCAGTATCCAGCACCTCATGCACCTCTCCTGCTTTGATCGTTGTTATTTCAGCGTCTATGGCCTGCACTTTGGTACCATACTCAGCTATCATGGCCATATACTCATCCATTTTAGCTTCGTAATGCGCTCTTGGTTGTTTCAGACACTCCTTCCTGTTCACCGTAGAGATCACTCCCGCTATTGATGCTCTCAATGCCACATACATCTCTCCCTGACATGATGACGACTTACCAATGCAAGCAATTCGGGCAGGTGGAGAGGGTTGATCTCGCTGTAAACACATTGACTTACTCCCTGCAGTTTTGCCAACTCCGTTCTTATTTCACTATGTAGCTGTGTCTCAAACACCTCTGCCCTACCAGTACCAGCTGCTCCTGGGTCATCTTCGTAATTTCGGTTGTAGACTGTAGAAATATTGGTCAGTATTTGAATTTGGTCAGATGTATCATGTACTGTTAATTCATATGATTCAAATGAACCCTAACAATAAAGCAGAGCAGGTCCTCTTTAATAAGTCATATTTACATGCTTGTAGTCACAGATGAAATCACTATTCGTATAGTTCTAATCATTACTACTAAATCTAAATATATACTCTGGAGGCTTGCTGTGACCGTCTCATTAAACTTTAAGATCTGACTACAACATCAGATGCCACATCCATAGCCCATCTTCATAATCACTGCCACGAGGACCGATCTCANTAAGATTCAAATATGTAAGATTGTTGGCATTCTGTAAAAATGACACCATGCTCCGAATTCCTGATGTGCCAAAATGATTATTGTACAGAAATAATTTCTTTATTGTGCTGCTCCTCGTCAATCCCCGGAACAACTTTGACACCATATCGTCGTTGAGGGCTCCTTCACATAGCTGAATAAATGTCAATTGCGTGTTGTTCGATATATCACAACCAAGCTCCTCCGGTCATATCACTGATATAGTGATTGTTCCCACATAAACATTTGATGGCTGGATCGTTTTCCTTTATGCGAAGCAAGTCGGCGAGCCAACTCTCATTTTCATTGTAATTTTCATCATCCTCATCAGATGAGGCGTCGTCCCAGCTCTCCTCTTCAGAAGATTCATAAAAGCTGTCATACAAACTTTGTCCTTCGAAGGAATAACTGTCACTGTACATCTTGTTAGTCAAAATGCCTCAATAATTATTCTGCACAAAGGAATTGATTTAATTGTTTCAACCTTCCGTCAAAACGTCATCATCCTCCAACACCCAACCAATGCATTGTAGTGAAGGCTAGAGATAATCCAGCAAATCAAAATGCGAAGTGCGAGCATTGGCTTTTAATAACGACATTGATAGTGACAAACTCCCGACACGCTTTGTGCCTCTTTCATTGCTTTTGTTGACACAACATGCATTGGTAAGAGACAATGACCAATCTCTGTGCTGCCTCTAAGAACCATTATGGTAATTGCAATCATCTAATAGCTATGTATTTGAAACTCTTTGTGCACTGCTGATAGTTATGGAATCGCATGAAATGCATTTCCATCTACCGATTACCGATGATATTATCAAACTCGACGTTTTTTGATGCTACGAGAATCGCTTCCAACATGCACGTCACCCACTTCTGCTGCTTCGATTTCCGCAAGTCTGGTTCCCAGCTCTTCCAATTTTGCTGCATGGTAAGCCATTTTCTGCCGAATGCACTGCTCCTCGTTCACTGTCGATATCACTCCCGCTATCGATGATTTCAGCGCCACATACAGCTCTCTCTGTCCATGCCTAGGACCTACCAGTGCTAGCACTTCAGGCAGGTGAAGAGGATCAATCTCACTGTACAAAGAATGATTGACTCCCTGTATTTCCGCCAACTCCGCTCTTCTCGCACTATTCAGCTGCGTCCAAATCAACTTTTCCCTGCCAGCTGCTCCTGGGTTGTGTTGTTTGTTGACCCATGTTGCATCATTGATATGCATCTGAATTTGTCCATCTAAACCATGAAGATAAGTCAAGGTATGATTTGATCGCAGCGTTGCTTCGATACTAGAGATGTCATTCACTAGTTTCAGCAGCATCATTTCCCCTTGGAATGATATTCCGCTATTACCCACTAAATCTAACTGCGTCAACGATGAATTGTTTTGAAGAGCACCAACCAGAATTTCCACTCCTTCGTCGTCAATCCGATTGTCATTGAGATTTAGATGTTCCAGCGTAGAATCTCCCCCCTGCAGCAATTTCGTCAACTCACGGTATCCATCAGCGTTGATAACGTTGCTCGGAAGTTGAAGAACTTGCAAATGTTTAGGGATGTGCTCGCCGTCAATGTCAATCGATTCAATTTCACAATTGCAGCAATTCAGCCATTTAATCGGGCTATCACACAACGCCCGAAATATCAAATTGAATCCATCTGTCAGAATGTTATTGTAACTGAGATCTAAGCGAGTAAGACTGTTGGCATTCTGTAAAAATGGCACCATGCTTCGCACTCCTGCAGCGCCGAACACATTACTTTCCAGCTCCAAATGTTCGATAGAACTGCTCCTCGATAATCCCCGGAATAAAGATGACATCTTCTGATCGTTTAGGGCTTCATAATCCAAATCTATTTTTGTCAAGTGGGTGTTGTTGGCAATATCTCTCCCAAGCTCCTCGCACTTCTCATCCGTCATATGAAAAGAGTTGAGAATAGGATCATTTCTCTTGATGCGTTTCAATTTTTCATCCCAATCGCAATCTCCATCATCCTCGTCGGATGATGATGCACTCATATCTACGCTCAATATTCCTTCAGAGGAATCATCGCTGTCACTGTCACTCTCGCTGGACATTTTTCGTCGAGTTGTCAAGGCGTTGCTTCACCCAAGGAGAATACTACTTTGCCTGCTACCTGCTCCAACCAAAGCCATGAAAGTGATGTTATTACTTCATGCTTAAGCGTTTTCATATCATGCAAGCTCATGCTATCGATTTTAATAACGCTATTCATACTGACAAACTCCCGACACGCCATGACACGCTTGGTGCAGCTGCTTCTTTCTCGATCGCCGCCCGCTATGACCTACTAATTGCAAGCAGCATCGATGAAATTCGTAGCATCGCTGTTTATCACAGTGGGGCTAAGAAGCAATCATCTTTCGCCTTCGCTTGCGTTGAACTATAGAAGTGTCAGATGCTTCACTGCGTTCAGATCTTCGTCAACAACTTTATCATTATCATCCAGCTCTAAAAGATATAACGCTGCCACCATGATAAGATCGGATAGCTCCACGTCTCTATTATCCTCATCTACAGATAACAATAATGAAGCAACATCATCTCCACCAACGTCATTGCGCTACACACCCTTATCCTCCATCGGACCACTCATCAACGAAGCACGTACCTCCCACGGCACTCACTTCACATACCCCTATCAATTCCGTATATCTCAAATTAATGGACTCGAACGTCTCATTCACGACAATCACGATGCATTCATCAAAACGATTCAACGTGATCTAGGCCAGGGGGACATGTACGCCGAAGCCTTTGAAGTTGGAGCGGCATTGCAAGGACGAATCAACTACACCAAATCAAATCTAAAGTCATGGATGGCAACTCAACCCAAGTCTACACCATTCCCAACCAATTTGAATATACCGGTACATAGTGAATTAACTCCCTATCCACGTGGTGTAGCATTACTTATCACTCCGTGGAATTTACCCATTACACTAACTATAACTGCCCTACTTGATGCCATTGCCGCGGGGAATGTCTGTATAGTAAAAATGTCCGAGAAGTGTGTCCATACGACAAGTTTGCTTACCGAGTTACTCACCAATGGGACCTATTTGGATGAACGTGTGGTCAAGGTGGTGAATGGTGGGGCAGAACAGGCAACTGAATTGTTACGGCATCGCTTTGATGTTGTTTCCTATACTGGTGGGGAAATGGTGGGAAGGATTGTTAATGAGGCAACTGCCAAGTACTTGACACCAACGTTGTTGGAGCTTGGGGGGAAGAATCCAGTGTTTGTTACCAAAAATGCCGATATTGAATGTGCAGCGATGAGGATTGTTTGGGGGAAGATTTCTGCTAATACGGGGCAGATGTGTATTTGTCCGGATTATTGTTTGGTGGAGGAGAGTGTGAAGGAGGAGTTTGTGGAGGCGTTGTGTAAACGGATGGATGAATTCTATCCAGTCTCTTCCTATACTGGCAATAGCGATGGCAGTCGTGGTGATGTTGGAAAGATGATTACAGTGGAGCATGCTGAAAGAGTGGTGTCAATGGTAGATTCAACTTGCAAAGTGATTTATGGAGGGGAGCATCATGACACGAAGGAGCGGTTTGTTGCACCAACCATTTTAGAAGCAACTGCGGATTCCACCATAATGAAGGATGAAATCTTTGGACCGATTCTTGCAATTGTCACTGTTCCAGACCTCGATGGTGCCATTGAATACGTTCAATCAAACTTTTCCTCCAAGGGAAAGCATCCATTGTGCCTCTATATGTTCACCAAGTCAAAAACGGAACAACAGAAAATCATGGATTCAATTCCGTCTGGTACATGTGCTGTCAATGATGTTATTAAGCACTCAGCTAATTACAATGTCCCATTCGGCGGAATTGGCACCTCTGGATTGGGAGCATACTACGGTAAATTCGGCTTTGACTTCTTCAGCCATTATCGGGGTAGTCTAATTTTGAAGAACCATTCTACTTTGAAGTGGGATCCAGCGGTGTGGATGCAATTTCCTCCATATAACGACAAGAAAGTTTTTGCGTTTAGATCCTTGTCGAAATTGCCACTTATTTTTGGTCCGTTGAAGAAGATTGTTCCAGTGGCAAAAGTTCTTCTGCCTTTTGTATTGGGGTCTTTGTTGTTTTGGGCAGGCATGATGGTAGAGCGATTTAAGTTCTTCGGATAAATGCAATGCACATAGAAAAGAATAATGAGCACAAACAGAACTACTCGCTCGGCGTGCTGCTTGGTCAATGACATTGCGTGAAGCTACTTGCTACTTAGATGAAAGCTATGTATTATAATGCGAGTTTCAGCCAACTAAGCCCAACCCGAAAGACCCCACCACCACTTTCGACTTCTTTTGCTTTTATTAGACTCTCCAGCTTCAGCTCTACCGCCTTGTCCTCCGTTCGCTCTTTTTGTAGGACGGATAGTTATGGAATCACAGGAAATGCATTTCCCTCTATCGATGATATTAGCAAGCTCGGCGTTTTTTGCTAGTACGAGACTTGCCTCCAACACCACCATCTGATGCTTCGATTGCCGCAATTTCAGCCTCTATTGCCTCCACTTTCGTTTCATGTTCAGCAATTAAAGCCTCCAAGTTGGCTTTATGCTCAGCTATGACGGCCAACCAATGCATTGTAGTGAAGGCTAGAGATAATCCAGCAAATCAAAATGCGAAGTGCGAGCATTGGCTTTNGGTCGTTTGACTTTCTTTGGACGACTTCGTTTGACTTTCTTCTCCGTGTTCGAGCCGGTCGGACTGGTTTCCTTCTTCGTTCTTTCCTTCACTTCATTTTCATCTGCCACAATGAAGGAATGCGTATCATCATCATCATAAGACATACCCATACTGAGACAAGGACAACCACAAGCCTCGATCGCATAGCCGAATAAATTATTCTCCATGGTGCCAGTTGTTTTTTTAGTTCTGGTGCCGGTGTTGTCGGTGTAGACTGGCTAGTGCAGGAATAGGAGAAGAATGAATTATGACCATAAGCGCACTCAGCTATCCATTTGTGTGAGTTGAGTGTGGAAGATTGGTCAGTAGCCAGAAGATTTTCCTCCGAAGATTTCTCGCCCGAGGAGATAAAACATACTGAATTCCTACGTAAGAAATGACCACTATTCGCGCTGCGCGTCCAGATGATGTAAGTAGGTACATACTAAGTATGGAGTAATTAGCTACCTCCAGTAGTGCAGATGTGCAAGAGACGCCGTCTGAAAAGTCCGCCATACCTTCGACCTCCATGTACCGTTTTCTTCCACGTGATGGCTAACTTGTCTTATCATATCACTTAGAAAATTAGGTAATGTTGCGTTATATCGCTAGCAGATTCTTGAAAGGCTGCACCGCAGCCACCACCAACAGCAGTCTCCTTGGCGAGCTGCATTCCAATAACAATAATCATCGCTACAACTACAACTCATTCACAACATCCAGCACATCTGACATGAACTATTTCACCGCCTACTGCCCGCGCCTACTCTACTACGCCCTCTTCTCGGGTTGTTGACGCTTACCTCGATCAAGATCAAGGGAATCTTGCCTCAATCAATGGCAAATGGAGAGTCACAGTCATATGTCAACGCGTATCAAATAAAATATCAGCCACGTGAAAAAAAGCAGAGCAGGTCCTCTTTAATAAGTCACATCTACATGACTTGTTTGTATTTCTCAGATGAAATCACTATTCGTATAGCTCTAATCATTACTACTAAATGTATACTCTGGAGGCTTGCTGTGACCGTCTCATTAAACTTTGAGATCTGACTACAACATCAGATGCCACATCCATAGCCCATCTTCATAATCACTGCCACGAGGACCGATCTCACCATGGGAAAATAGCCTGGTTGAAAGCCTCTGAGATCTGTCTAGCGAAGATATCATCATCATCGGATTGCCAACCATCTGTCTCGTCCTTCTGCTCCTGCTTTTCACAAGCGCTGGTCTCCTTTCCATGTTTCTTTCGCTCGATCTTCCTGCCAAAAATTTTTGTTTTGAGCTTAGTAGCGAAGATTGGACGACCATCCGAGCGAGAGAGATTCAATGTTACCGGTCGTTTGACTTTCTTTGGACGACTTCGTTTGACTTTCTTCTCCGTGTTCGAGCTGGTCGGACTGGTCGGACTGGTCTCCTTCTTCGTTCTTTCCTTCACTTCATCTTCATCTGCCACAATGAAGGCATGCATATCATCAGCCGTAATCACGACTTCTCGAAAAACATTGCTGAATATATTCTCCATGGTGCCCGTTGTATTTTAGTTCTGGTGCCAGGAAGCAGGAAGTATGCTAGCGCAGGCAGTGCAGAAGAATAATGAATTATGATCATAAAAGGCGGCGCATTTATCCGTTTGTGTAGTGTGAACAGGTGTGGAAGATTTTTACGAAGATTTTTCACCAGAGGAGATAAAATTTTGCTACTGATTCCTACGTACCCATTTACTCAATTAAGAAAGTCCTCCACTCTATCCCGTACATGAAGTCAGGCCTTTCACGTGTTAATTCAAGTATCTATCGGCCTATCAGCGGCAGCTAGTTTTTGCCATCGTCGATACAACATCATGATCAGGGGGTCGAGTAGGGTGCGTATCTATCAATGAAGCATGCCCAAATGGTGACCACACTTCCAAATAGTTATGAGATGATGCGGTTACATGCCGAGAGTCGCGCTTTTAAATGGATTGAATAGCATAGTGGAATCATAGAAAAAGATCTGAGATTTGTACCAGTCCGGTCATGCCGACAATCACGTCTCGAAGCACTATATATTTCAATGATTAATCCAATGGATACTTGGAGGCCATGATAAGCAACGCTTACAGATGCAACACCACATAATAAGCTGATACAGGTTTTTGCAATCTAATAGAAAATGATTTATCCTAAGCGTCGAGTAAGAGAGGTATAGTCAATGAATATCTCGCCTCACCTGTTGTTTTTTATAGTTATAATCTTGAATCCTTTATGCATTGGTACCCGGAAGTATATGATCTACGTGGTGTAAAACAAGTTCTCAGGATCGACGCCTTTTCTTGCAGTGAGACTCACTCCCAGTATCCAATACACCCTGCACCTCCTCGCTTCGATTGCTGCTATTTCAGCTTTTACAGCCTCCAGTTTGGTCCTATACTCAACCATTTTGGCCTGGTAATGCGCTCTTTGTTGTTTCAGACACTGCTTCCTGTTCACTGTGGATATATTACTCCATCTCTATTGTGATGATCTCAGTGCCACATACAGCTCTCCCTGACCATTGTACGATAAAACATCCTTTGATCATTGAGGGCGCCGCTATAAAGAGAAACATCTTCAACGTGCGTGTTGTTTGATATATCACGACCGAGCTCCTCCCAATATCCTCATCAATCTTATTTTGGATAACCCGTTGAATAGAGTCAGCATCGCCATCCCAATCTATAATTTCGTCGGATCAGAATCATTTGCCCCGATATCAATAAGACGCCATTCTATCCACATCCTTCGATTCTTCTTCGTTATACAACTCTCTCTCTCTCTCTCTCTCTCTCTAGCCGAATCCGGATATGTAGATGTGTAGTAGAGCGAGCACCACCTAACCTACATTCCAAGCAAGCATCATGACGTTAGATCAGCCAGAAAAGTATCTTTGTTGAGACGCCGTCTCAAAAAGTCCGCCAAACATACCGTTCTCTTCCACGTGATGCACTGTGATATGATGTTGACACCACAAGACCATGGTGGCAGCTAGCTGTACAGTAAGTATCCAACAGATAGCAACCACGATGCCAATATCAAATATCAGTCCACCTCCATCACAAGAGTCTTCCAAGGCCACCAACAGCAGCAGTCTCCTCGTTAGCCAGCTGCTGCACTCCACCAATAATCATCGCTACGAATCAATCACCACCTCATCCAACAACAACAACAACAGTACCGCCTTCCGCCCACGCCTACTCTACTCGGCCCTCTTCTCATGGAACACAGTCACCTGTGGCAAATTCATCGCCCCCTTCCTTGAAGATTTATCCCCATCATTATTTACCGATGGTGTGGTGGGGATGACTTTGGCAGTGCAATATGCGATTGTGGCGATATTTGCGGGATATGCGGGGCGGTGGAGTGATGTGGAGGAGGGACGGTGTGTGAGGCGGTATCAGCAACAGCAACAGTTGGCGGTTGTAAGAAAGCAGCGACAGCAACAACAACAGCAACCTTCTGCAGTTCATGCGAATGATAGCGATGACAACAGCAACAATATTAGTAGTGGTGGCTGCTGGGGTCTAGGCCGATTAAAAGTGCTCAGCTTTTCGATATTACTAGGAACTTGTGCTATTTTGGGACATGCCGTGCCATCAATCTACAGCCAATACTATTCAACACATGAACCGCAACAATCTACACAACAATATCAAGCACAACAACAAGTACAATTTCCACATGAATTAGCATGGCAAGTAGCCATGCGGTGCATCTACGCACTATCACTCGCCATCATGGCACCCTGCCTCGATGGACTTGCACTAGCTCATCTAGATTGCATCGACGTTGCATCTCAAGCTGACTTTGGTAAAGAACGGATGTACGGTGCAGTATTTTGGGGTTTAGGTAGTTTATGTGCCGGTGTGGGTATTGATCGATATGGCTTTGGGTTTTTGTATGTTATGACTGTTTTGACGGCGGTGTTGTCGTATGTGGCGATTGGGGTGTATTTGGTTGGGTTGAGAAGGGATACGACTGGTGCGTTTGTTACTGCTGTTGCTGCACCGGTGTCATCATCGTCGTCGTCATCATTGCTGGTGACATTGGGGGACGAAGATTGGAATGGTATCAATGCTATGAATGAAGAGGGCCAACGAAATAGAGAGACAACGAGTTTGACAAATACTTCATTATCAAATCAAGCAGAAGACGAAAACAACAAAACGTCTGCTATAGAACTATTCAAGCTTATATGTCAGACGGGATATGGAAAGGCGCTGCTGTTCTTTGTATTTTCATTGGCTCTTGGGATTTCGATTGTGGACAATCTTGCATTCATATTCTTTGATACGTTGGGCTCGTCTAATACAATGAATGGCTTGACTGTGGTGTTTACCGTCGTAAGTAGAAATGAGACTTTTTCATTTGCTGGTGGTTGCGCTTTCATACATGTCATTATCAATTCTCCGACCTCATTTGTTTACTCGACTATTACACACAGTTATTTGAAGTTCCCATATTCTACTTGGCACCTCGCTTCCTTCAAAAGCACGGACCGGGGAAACTCCTCCTCGCAGCTGGAATTGCTTACGTAGTCAGAGTTATCGGATATACTATAGCGCCTCACATGTCAATCGTATTACTATTAGAAACTCTTCATGGCGTTTCGTACGCGGGAGGTAAGGCTGGAAGCGTAGAATACATTGCACAGATAGCTCCAAAGGGATTTGAAGCCACTGGACAGGGACTATTAATATTTGTCAATTATATTGGAATTGTGGTGGGTTTGTTTGGTGGGGGGCATATTCAAGAGGTGTTTGGGCCTCGAACGATGTTTTATGTCATGGCGACAATTGTTGCCCTTGGGACTGTAGTGTTATTGATTGCAGAGATTTGTTTGGGTGCACCGAAAGCTGACAACGGTAACGAGGGGGGCAACAACAGCCCAGATGAAGAGAGCACGAATCTAATAAAGTCTGAATCAGCCTGCTCGAGTGGTTCGTATGCTGATAGAGCTACCGAGAATTTCATGAGGAAGAATTTGAAGTATGATAGCCTCAATAAGTATGTGAAGGACTGGTAGCAATATTTGCCGATCGTAATTATATGCAGTAGCGCCTCGTTTACGATATGCTCGAAGTGATATATGGGGTTATGCGGGGGCTTAAAAGGAATAAATGAGTGATGCAAAAGAATTGTCGGATCTGCAAGGGGTAGATCCAAGATCATTCCGTGAAAAGCAAGCTCTCCGCTTACCAAAGTTTTTGCGAAGAAAGCAATTGCCATTGAGATATAATCTAAATAGCACTGAACTTATAACCCTATCAACACAGCAGCAAAGTGTTAGTAGAAAGTGGCAACGAGTCCCGCCGCAGAAACAAAGAAGTAGAGTTTGACAGAACGCTTATGGCCAAATAACTATTTCTAGCGAGGAGCAATCTATTTTACAGTCGCTGTGTTCAACTGTCTCTTTTATTGAGCCTGCTGACGTTTCCATTGTGGGTTTGTTGGCGACCCGTTGAAACCACTGTTTATCTACATCATCAGCGGTCTATCAAAGGTCCCCACCAACTTCCCTACTACTATCCCAATCTATCCTTCACAAGTCACAACCAACAATCAACAACTCGACAAGATACACAGAAGACAGAAGACCAGTGAGACATAGAACCATCGCAGCTGTGAGAGCTACAATCGTAATAATGGACTACTGGCCGGACATATTCCGGAGAATCAAGGAAAATGATCCCTTTGTAACAGAGCTCCAGGGGTGCGGCGGCGGCGGTGGTTATATACAAAATATGACCGATGAGAATTGGGAGGAGCTAGGAAGAGATATTGCCAACAACACCCACTTGACAAAAGTAGAACTTTGGGGTGACGCCCTCAACGATCATAAGATGTCATTATTATTCCGGGGATTGACGGGGAGCAGTTCTATTGAAGAATTATTACTGTACGAAAAAAGTGCAAGCGCAGCAGCAGTGCGGAGCATTGTGCCATTTTTACAGAATGCAAACAATCTCGCACTATTAATACCCGATGACAACAATTTACGATCGGAAGGATTCGATTTGCTATTTCGGGCATTGCAAAATAGCCCGATTGAAGAGTTGTATTGCGATGGATGCGGTATTGAATCGATTGAAATTGACAGCGAGCACATCCCCAGAAATTTGAATGAGCTGCACTTATCTCGCAACAACATCATCGCTGATGGATGCCGTGGATTAGCAAAATTACTGCAGGGGGGTGACGCCACGCTAACAAGTCTTTTTCTCCAGGACAATCTTATTGATGACGAAGGAGTTGCAATACTCGCTGATGCCCTTCAAAACAACAAATCACTGAAGACTTTATTGTTAAGTGAGAATGATGGCATATCAAAGCAAGGGAAAATCATGTTGTTGAAGCTAGTGAATGACGTATCAAGCATTGAAGCAACTCTACAATCCAACCACACATTGACTTCTTTTCTTTTGGAATTCTTTCTTGGAGAATTGGAAATTAAGAGGCATGTTGAAATGGCTATCCAAATTAACTGCAGTCCTGAAACAGCGGGTAGGGAGAAGATGATCCAGACACAGCTAAATAGCGAGAGAAGAGCAGAGTTGGCGGAGCTGCAGAGAGTAACTCCATCAGTGTTGAGCGAGATCGACCCTCTCCACTTACCCGAAGTTCTATCATTGGTAGGCCAGCATCATGGTCAGGGAGAGCTGTATGTGGCACTGAAATCATCAATAGCGGGAGTGATATCTACAGTGAACAGGAAGCAGTTTCTAAAACAGAAACGAGTAGATCTCAAGGCCAGATTAGAGGCGATAGAAGCTGAAATTGCAACGATAGATGGTGAAATCGTAACGATAGATGGTGAAAGCGTAACGATAGATGCTGAAATCGTAACGATGGAAGCAGCAGACGCTCGCGCAGCAGATATCGAAAGTGAGGTTCGCAACAACAAAAGACGCCGGAAGTGACGACGGGGCTGTGCCCTGGTGGGGATTGAATTATTCTTGTAACTAGTAATTGAAATGATCCAACCACACCTTGGAGTATATTTATTTGGAACCACCACGTGGATGAACAAGTTAAGGTTAAGGCCCCTTACATTAGCATTGGGCGTCGATACAAATGTGTGGGTGCAACCATACTAGCGTCAATAAGTGCTTATGTTAAGGGCTGGCAGAAAGTTTTCAATATGACGATCGTAAAGAGAGTGAAGAGCCCAAGAAGAATGCGATGTTGTAGAGGTTGGCTTCTTTATGGTTTATGCATGATATTAGTTTAATTAGCGAGAAACGGTTAAGGGGACTGCATCACTTGCTACGCCTCAGAAACGTGATGTACACAGCCTTTCTATATCCAAGAGTTAAACATGATTTCCCAACGTGCAAACCCAACCTGGATTGGAGGGCATCTGACTAGGATAATTAACGGATCTGCAATGGTCAACACTTTCGGTCACAGCACAGCGAGCTGTTCACTTGCCCAATGGTTTTTATTGGTAGATCATGTTGTTACATGGAGTAAGAGAGCAATTGCCATTGGGATAATCTAACTGAGTGAACTGTAACCTACTTACCAACATTCATACCAAGTAGCTGTCCGTCTATCTCAGAGAGAGAGAGAGAGAGAGAGAGAGAGAGAGAGAGAGAGAGAGAGAGAGAGAGAAAGACCGATTGCGACGGCGGAAGATGGATCGCGGAGTCTTTTCTACTATTCCTACGTGAATAGAGACATGCGACTCTTCTCCAAGCTAGGTCACATCCAAATCTTTCATACACAGTAGCACTGTTTCATCAGACAGCGAAATATTTCATCGGCACCATAGACATGGACGACACCACTTTTACTTCAGGCGCCGCCGCCGTCGGGATGAATCGCCGCATGCTCCTGAAGCAGCTGACAGCGATTCTCTCTTTGATGCACGGCGAAGATACGGATGATGATGATAGTTCTCGTGATGTCATCGAAGACGAAGAAGCCATGATGCGCAGAAAAGAACAGGCGGCCAAAAATCTTTCGACAGAGATCCTTTTGACAGTGCTGTTGGATATCTTGCTTCTTCGCTTACTCGACGAAGAAGGGGAGGGGCAAGCGACGGTGCCGCCGACGCCGATGGTATCATCCAATCAGCAGCGGTTGATGGATGATGCCGCCGCCGCCGCAAAGAAGAAGGCAGCAGCAGCGAAGAAGAAACGTCGCAAGCGGAAAAAAGCCGCCGCCAAGCATAAAAAGACCAAGCTCATGTCTTGGCTGGGCGGTGGAATGATATCTCTGATTATGATGGTCGCCTTTAGCTCCATCGCTACGCCAATCTTCACCATGTCACTCATTCATCCGGGGGATGGATCAGGGGACGCTAATGCTCCAGCCTTGCCGCCGTCTGCATCAACATCACTTCGTCAAAGGGACCATGGATCAAATAATGCGGCATCAGCCTCATCGCCTGGTATTATCAGTCCATTGACAGCGGTTAAGTATGCTTCTACTTCTATTTCGACTATTGAATGGAAAATCTAAACTCAAAATATGCAGTCAACTCGCGACACTGACCAAACTTTACTGGGACTGTTCACTTGCTATGTCTCAGAAACGCGATGTACACAGCCTTTCTGTATATCCAAGAGTTAAACATGATTTTCCAACGTGTAAACCAAACCTGGATTCGAGGGTATTGATGATCCTCATCCATGATGTCGACGACAGCCGCCAGAAAACAACTGCTCTTGGCTGCCGACTACTTGATGTTAAAAAAGTTCTCGCCTACGGAAATCCCGAGCACCGTCCAGATAGGTTGGCATGAAAACCACAACATTATTTACGTGGGAGGCACAATAAATGCGTCTAGATAGGTCGTCGGCGTAATCATTTGTTCTGCATGGACGAAATAAGTTCTTTAATCTAAGGCCTAAGGTTCGCCTTCAGCTAGCCTGTCAGACGTCTGGTGATAGAGAGATCATTCACGCATTGCCGCCAGTTGATGGCAGGGGCGAACAGCTGGTAAGTGAGTCGTCTACAAAATATTGGCACATCTCCAACTAAGGTGATAGAGAGATCATTCACGCATGCCGCCTGTTGAGCGACTACAATATTGATGAAGTGATACTTGATCATTATGAAGTGTAGTACCCCGTGGAAAGCAAGGGCGTCCTGGGGAAAAGAGGACGGTACGTGCAAGATTGCTGCAGGCATGAAAAGGTGGAGAGTGGCTCTTGTAGGAGATANCAAATAATGCGGCATCAACCTCATCGCCTGGCATTATCAGTCCATTGACAGCGGTTGTGCCGCCTCCCATCTTCTCACCGCCTGTTGACACTGCTGCTGCTGTTGTTAGTGTTAGCAGTCATCATATGAAATTCGTGACATGTTTGGACACCCCCAACTGGGAGGATACATTTCATGTATGTGATTGGTATGAAGAAAATATTAATTGGTGTGATTATGCTGACAGCTTGGCAGGAAAAATGGGACCAGCAACCGAAAACTGTTGTATCTGTGGAGGGGGGAGTCATACCTTGCCTCCTACCAACTCTCCAAAACCATCTATCTCTCCCACGATTTCAGCTAATCCGACACAGTTTTGTTTTGACACCCCTATCTGGAAGGATAAAGATGGTGAGGGATGTGATGCGTATGAAAGAAATAATTGGTGTTCTAACGCTGACAACTGGGCAGGAGAAATGGGACCAGCAACCGAAAACTGTTGTTACTGTGGGAAGGGGGTAAGTCTCATACAAGTGTTTGCAAAGTTATCTATTAGCAATCAACATTTAATCAATTCTTCTTTGTTTGAAATTCGTTCACTTTACTTCCAGCCATGTGTTGACACTCCCAATTGGAATGACGGTGCTCATGGCTGTGCATGGTATGAAGAAAATGATAGTCAAGGTTGTCCCAAGTACGGCGAATTGTTTGGCGAGAAAGTTATGGGTTTTGCAAAAGAACATTGTTGCTACTGCATGCAAGCAGTAGTAGCTTTAGTTACGGTGAGTAGAAGAATCACCTTTTTCATGACACTCTCCTACTGACAATGATACTGACCACCCCAAACTCTGTTGTTTTGCTTTTGCTCCTACACCTACTCTTCATGGTTCATGAGACAGCCATCGCCGCCCCCTTCAATCTCCATTTCGCCTTCACTTTCAGTGTCACCTACCTCATCATTATGCACTGACACGGAAGGTTGGTATGATTATAAGGGCTATAACTGTGGCTGGTACGAAGTCATGGATAATCCAGGGTGTCCGCGATATGGAAATGATGATGATGATTATTATGGGACGGCAAATGATCATTGCTGTCACTGCAAGAGCGCTATTGTCAGCACTGATGTAAGTAGTTTTGACGTTTTCTATGATATATTTATCACGCACACAACTCACACCGAACACTTCATTAAAATCCATGTTGCGGCAAATC
>JALLBH010000772.1:0-11951 GCA_036940005.1 Skeletonema menzelii
ATTGTAAAGAAGATTAGATAGAGTATAAGCTAGAAAATTGCACTGAAACTATGAATATTGTGCTCTTTTGTTGTTCTGGCTCTTCCATTTATTCTACATGTATATATTAAAGGAATCTTGTGTATCCCTTGAAACGGGATGTCATTCATGCTCATTCATGTGCTATTACATTTCTATCATGGCTTGTTACAATGGAAGAATCCTGCTCCATCGTGCGCTACCAAAGGTATCATAACGCCATATGGTGAGTAGTCATAGTCATATATTCCTCCTTCGAATACTTTGTTTCGACGACGCATCTCAAAAAAGTCAACTGTCAATGAGAGAATTTCAGATTTCTTGTTAGGTCGAAGAAGAGTTGGAACGGACAGAAAAGCATTGTTCTCGACTCCGCTATTGCTAACTTACCATCTACGGGACTGTTTTTGGAAGTAGGCTCACTGATAATCAGTGTCGAGTTGTCATCTTGACCCAAGCCCGAGAAAGAGTTCATCCAGAAGGCATGGTACTCTTCCTCTTTGAATGTCTCCCCAGACAATCCTGGATCAAGAATTTGCCCATACCATCGCCTTCCCGTGTAGCGCAAAAGAAACGTGTAATTAGACATCAGCTGCTGAAATGATGTTGATTTGTTGTAGATCTCAAAAAAGTCATCGTCAAAATATTCGACGGGAGACTCATGTTTATGAGGTGCCACTTCTGCGGACGCATTCACTGGATATTTAACTTCAAAGTACTGTTCTTCCTGCCCAGGATATCCACGCCTCATGACACTTATTGGCTTCCCATTCATTTTGGCTTGATACAACGGACGGCCATATATATTGACAAAGTTAATGTTGTCACCATCTTTGTCCAGGTCCTTCACTATTTTCAAGGTAGTGTTAGGATCTTTCTCTGATCGAATGACTTCACATGGAATCTCATGCTCGCAGAAGACTCCGAAACGCTATGGATATCAGGAATAGAATAAGGGTTAAAGCTGAATGAGAGGGTCAACAAAAGTCATGCACATAATCGGCTACTTACCCCAGGAATGCAATCACACTTTTGGTCCACATCCGGCTCGCTTTTACATTTCCCGAAGTAGTTGCATTCAGCATCATTGGCACACTTACATCAAAGCAATACATTAGATCACATGAGATTGAGATTGTTCATGCAAGTGTCACAGTGATATAACTTCATGTCAACGTATTACTTACCTCGGCGCAACTCACTTGAAAGTGATAGTCCTTTTGAATTTGTCCTTTCCATAGAAACCACTGTTCTGCAGTCGACAATTCCACTAGATCAAACTCCTCAGTTTCGCCAGATCTCAATAGCCAGTTGCACTCATTTATTTCGTCGGCATCCAAAGAAGGCCTAATCTTCGGATGACTTAGAACCCATGATTCAATGTCCTCACAATACCAAAGCTCTGCAGGAATTGTACTTTTGAACGGATCCCCTTTTTCCTTGTTCCTTTCCACGTAGCGTGGCCGCTCTCCAGCATTGCCTTCTTGGTTATAGTAACCATTGAAGTGACTGTAGATTAAAAGCCGATTCTCGTAGCAGAATCCATCGCCACTATAACATCTATGATTCGCATTGTTGCAGTCAGAGTCGACAGAGCACTTTTGATCGAGCATCACCCAAGCATCTTCCCACACACCATCTCCGAAATCGATAATCAATGATCGACAGCCAAAAGCTCCTTCGAATTGTCTTTCAGTGATAATTGACAAACCGCTAAGCAATATAATTGCAGTTGAAAAGTACATAGCTCTGATAAATCTTTTTGACCACTTGCGCACCCTACGTGCATCACGGCTGGAAGAGCACTGTATAACATATTCCTGATTGGCGACTACTTTCAATCGACGACTAAAGAAGCCTCTTTTGCAAAGCTCAAAGATAACATCATCAATAGTCTCCACAAACTCGAGGGCAATCATGTCAAAAAAGATATCGAGAACATTGCTTTCCTGGACCACAACCAAGAAGAGACATGCCAGAAACATTGCCCCGATTGATAAACGCAAGATTGACGAAAAGATAATTTTACTCATCGGAAAAACTTTCTCCCCATCAGTCTTCTGCTCGAGTGCTTTTCCGATAAGTTCGAGTCCGGTGGGAATTTCATCGTCTGATGCGGTGTGTGCATTGTTAGTAATAATATGATAGCAGAATCAACAACAAGTTTGAAGTATTCTATTCCTCGTCTCGGGGAACTTTTTGCAACAACAACTTACCCATTATAACGCCTATGATACAACCCAAATATTGCACTATCCGGACTGTCGTTGTCACTTCTGCGATGGAATACGGGTTGTCATCAGAGCCGTTATCAAGCTCATTCTGTAAGGCAAGAGCAAGACACGCAATACTCTGAATAGAGGACAGGGAGTAGGAGTGCACAAGTTGTGAGATGACGAAAAAGTATATGCGTCTCATGTAAACGTGCGAGAATACATGAAAAATACCACTTACAACCGCATATGCAATCAAACCAACTGCAAATGGAGCAGAGAGTATCGGCTCAGTGATAAGGAACGTATATGAGCTCTCGGGTAGATGAAACTCATCGTATCTAGCTTCAACTTGCTCCAAACCAAACACACTCTCTTGAATATTATATTGTAATGATGATCTTGATAACGTAGTTTCCGGTGCCGAATGTGACCGCTGTGCGCGATTATTTTGCTTGGGCTTGGGCATTAGAAGTCGGACGAGCGAGTGTCGTCGTAAATTAGTTGTTCCATTTTTTGTTTCTGGTTCCTCGGCAGCGGAAGTAGGGTCATCATACAGTCTATTGTTACTATGGACTTCATCACAAAATGTTACCCCTTTCGTAGCTCCTTCATGCTGCTGCTGCTGCTGCTGCTGCTGATATTGTTGTTCCAATGTTTCCATCCGGTCCAGGAGAGAATTAAATTCGCTTCTCCATGGCTGCTCGTCTTCATCTTGCTCATCGATCGGCAGTTTTTCCTCGTCTGCAAATGTTGAGTTCGTCATGGTGAAATGATCTTATGCATAACTATCACTCATCAATCCCTCCCTATCGAGCAGCATACCTATCATTCACAGGAGACCACAATTATCACGCTGTGTCGCTGGGCATCATCTATCTCTATCGATTCTTAAGCTACGCACGACTTCATCTTACGATATGCAAGCTATCGTACACAATATTACCATACTGTATCTATTTTCTCTCTTTTTATCGTGCGATTTGAACAACTAGTACTAATTCCTACGTTGAAGGACATTTAAACAGATATGTACCTTTCTCCCCCCTCCCCCCCTCACCAATGACAATCACCTCGCTGTTATCCTGCGACCATAATAAGTATGGTATGCAGGTCGTTGTGTTCATGTCGAGCAGCACTGGAAGCAGTGGGAGTTCATGAAGCTTCGATTTTGCAAGATCGTCACGTTCTTTATCTTTCAGAAATCGGAATGCTGATGCATTGTTGCCAATAATATGTAATGCATGTACCTAATAATGTGTTTCTTTGAGTAAATATAATGATTTTGGTTACACCGTCACATTATGCAGAGATGAAACCACCGCCTCCTCCTCCGCCACCGCCAAGAATTTTGCCTCCTCCTCTACGTGCCTGTTGTCGAGTTTCAAAACCTGCCACTCTGTCCCTCGATTTGTTGTCTCGACCTCCATCAATCGTTTCTCTTTTGTCTGGACTTGCAAGTTTCGGCTTCTTTGGAGCTCCAGCTAAAGGAGGTGATTGAAAATCTTCTTCGGGGGTCATTTCAAGCAATGGCGTTTCTTCCACACCTTCAATCTCATCTAGGTCTAGATCCAAGTCGGAAGGCTGAGGCTGTGGATTTCCACAGCTTCCTCCACCCTCATCCGATGCTTCATCTATATCGTCGATTTCATCTAAATCATCATCTTCGTCACTATCTTCACCACCAACAATCATCCGTATCACATTTCCCATGCTCTCGAGAGCAATCTGAACGTCTCGCCTATCACCGAATTGACCTCTCAGCAGCGATTCTCCCTCGGTCGCATTGGGAGCATAGATCTTGATGTCAGGCAATCTAGACACATCTAGTTTGGAACAATCGACGCTGCGTTGACTGATAGAATCATTTTCATCAGTATACTCGTCCCCGAAGCCGCAGTGTGCAACTCCTACGTACACGTCGTCATTAACAAATCGACGAGCAAGGCCGGGGAAAGAGCTACTAATCGTGCTAACAACATCTTGGTTTGTCTCGCCTAACCCAGTCCCGTCCAAAAAGGCAACGATTGATATGTTAGAGATGAAGTCTGCACTGCTGAAATCTTCCTTTCTCATCTTGCGTACTAAATGAGTACTCTCCCAAACCCGTCTCCCTGCCTTGGCAAATTCAATCAAGTTGTGAGGTAAGAATTGCGTTGTGTTCCCGTCGGGAACTGAGGCGTAAAAATACTTGAACATTGCATTGTCAATTACAACTTCTTGGTCCGGAGGCACCATGACCAATTCCCCCGTTTCCGTATCTCTCCTCCTTCCAGGAAGCGTCTCAACAATCACATGCACGTTTGGCGTTTCTCTTCTATGAAACTGTGAACAGATCGGATCAGTTTTGACGCCCAACAAATCATCCTTCTCGGTTGGAAAATCTTTGTACAGACCACATCCATATGCTCCGACTTTTATTCCGAGTTGGGCCAAATGTCTAGCTGCAAGATCAACTACACCTACAACAGCTCTGCTCATACTGCAACGAGCACTATCCACTAGAGGTGAGATTCAGATGAAGAGAAAAAGCTTTGATGACCTCAAATAATGATCATCAAGTCAATTTGCACTTACCTGTACATGAATGTTACCCAAAGTTGTTCCGTGCTCTCTGATTCTACTTCATCGGTAACATTCAGAAGTGTCGAGTTGATGTGGGAGGCAACATTGAGAATGTATCGACCATTAGTTTCATTTTTGTCATCATCAATTTTTGTCCAGTGAAAAGGTAAGAGCTCGATGACATGCTGCGAATGTGCAAAGATTTGAGATGCGGACTCGGCTTGAACACGAAACTTTTCCTTCTCAGTCTCATCTGCACTTTTCAAACCCTGATACGCGTTTTGAAGTAAAACGAATATTCTCTCAAATAGCTCCTTCTTTTCCCGCTGGTGAATTAGCTTGTCTGGATGAAAACTCTTACTCAGCTCCCTGAACCTTGCTTTTACTTCGCTTTTAGATGCCGAACGTTCGACATCCAACAGATGAAACGGAGGGAGTTTGTCCAAATAATCTACTCCAATCGATTGCGTCATTCTAAGCAGCCATTGCGCATGCTCATCAGCTACACCTGCTGCATCTTCTGTTTCATTTTCAACTGGTTTAAATGTCCACATTGAGAACTGCATCTCGTCAATATCTGTGGTTTTAATATCGCGGCTATTCACTTCCGAGTACTCCTTCTCTCCAAAGTATCCACTTATCACACGCTCATATCTTGGCGGACCACTGTATGGCGTACCATCTCTATTCAGCCTCCCTTCGAAGAGGTGAGTTAATATTTGTAGATAATAAAAGTCGGAGCTACCGAGGAACACTCCATCTTCAAAGACTCTTGTAATGTTTACTTCGTTCGTTTTCCCATCCAACGCTTCGGCAAGATTAACGCCACTGAGCTTGTGTTTTATTAAGACACCATTATCTCCCGCATGTTCATCTACTGGCGAAAATTCAAACTCTTGCTGAACAAGTCCATTTCTACACTTTTTCAACTCCACCCTCCAGTGTTTCTCTATCAAATCAGGATTATCATCCTCAACATGAAACCTATGTCCAGGTTGGATCTCCTTTTTAATCTCCCTCACGCCGTCTTTCGATACAGTCACGGTATTGCGACCACATTCTTTTGTCACTTCGACAATGTAGGAAAACGAAGGTTTCAATTTGTACTCCACAATCTTCATCAGTTCGCACTTTTCAAACGTCCCAGATTTTAGTTTGACATAATCCCCTATTTGTAGACGTGGCGTTTGGAAGCTTCCACCACCACATGCACAGCATGCTTGGTTTGCATTGTGCAGTACGCCCTTTCCAGAATAATCCAACCCACCGTATAATTGGCACCAATTTTGATTACGTGCATAGGCTTTGCATGTGTTTGTTCCATCGTTCCAGTGAAGATAGTTGTTACAAACTAGAGGCTTCTCATCCTCGTTTATTGGCGGTGGCGATTCGATGTGCATGCATCGTCGTGGACTTGCATTGAGAGTTGTTATTCGATAGGTAGAGCAGGTTGATAATTGACCATTGAGTAAATCCTTTGGTACGCAGTATGGATCATTTTCTGCGGCGGATGTTATTTTTCCAGATGCATTGATTGTTACCTCAGACGAGTCCGCACAAAGCAATAATAATAATTGTAGAAGGCATGCAAGCAAGGGTAGTGGTACTGATGAAATCATTTTTGCCAATGATGAGCCATTAAGCAACATGTAGAGGTGCACATCCAAGTAGATGAGCGTTTTGCAAGTTCAGTACGCTGCCCCCCTACTTATTTATCTTGCAAATTGCAAACGACACGGCGGCTTATGAAGTGAATTAATTCCCACGTACAATCTCTACGGATGTCTCTTTCCTTCTCTAAGACTAAGAGCAAGCTAATACATACCATAGCTACAATATTATATGGTACAAAACCAAAAGATTGTCAATTGTTGCATTATCGCTACAATATACATACCTCTATCTAGACACCATTTGTTGACTTTTACAGTTATTTGATTGGCTTGACCTATATATTATCGCATCCAATACAATATCATGGGCAATCCACGCAGAGACGCACTCGAATACGGTGTCCTCATGACAATTACCACCTCCATGGCTGCTGCCTACGCATTTCTCTTAGCCTACTCATCGCAAACCGGAGCCGATGGCAAGCGGCAAAAATTGCCCAAAGTGAATTTAGATGAATCTGTAGATTTAGCCAAGGCTTGGGAGGATGTGAAGGAGACTGTGAGGGGGGTGAATCGATGGAGATCTTCGGGGTCCTCGTCGTCATTATTTGGTGGTGGTGGTAGTAGTAGTGGAAAGAAGGAGGTGGAATCTAGCAATAATGAATAAGATCGGTCAGAAAGATGAGCTTATATAAATTGAGTGCTCATTTTTGAGTGACATCATTTATTTTTGGGCACAAAAGAGAGAAAGAAAAACAGTGGGACCTGCGATGAAGAATGTTTTCATTGAATGAAAATTGCCACTCAAGGCTTTTTGACACCTTCTCTACCGGTATATTATAGTTGTGCTCAGATAACAAGATCTGCCGATTGAAATGAATAAAATACATCAATAATAGGTATGGAGACAACTAAAGAGGGAGACGATTGAGACGTATTCCAGAGAGTAGAAGTGCGGGAGAAAATTCTAGTTAGAGTCTCACATTGTCAAGTTACTCAACCTCAGGAAGAAGAAGCCTTCTTCTGTCAACGGATAACGCTGAATGACATTGAACTGCATTGAGATACTTTGAGTTACGCTCATCATAACTTTCAATTAATTTTCCTTTTTTACTGTTTATCCTATCATACAAGATCTTCCCAAATGCAAATAGTTCACATTCATTTCTCCCTTCCACTCTCTCTCTCTCCCCCCTTTCGCGACTATTACTCTTTTGCCCATTCATTCCCCCCCACACACACTCATTTTGTCATCTCTCTTTCACAAAACACACCACACCTACTCCATATTCTTCTTACCAAAATCAACCAACACACTCCCCACAGCCAACTTACCCGTCTCAGGCGTACAAACACTCATATCAGGATTCAACGTATGCTTTGGTGCATCGGCGGGAATATCCCCGTCGGGGAAACAAATTTCCAACGGTGGGGGTGGATTGCGCATAAAGAGTGATCCTCCGGGCATGAAGGGGACGCAGTATGGGTCTGGGTGGGTGAATTCGAATAGTTCGGCTTTGCCCTCCTATGATTGTATATGTGATATTGTTTGTTGCGGATTTTGGGTAATAATTGTGTAGATTGTTGTTTTGGATTATTCCATTTCGTGTTTACAGAGAAATGAAATGATGGAAAAGCGAAGAACACACGATGTAGAGTGTCAGATGCATGTAGGAAATAAAATAGCGTTTTGCCCCTCAACACAGTCCAAACAAACAACACTAAATATTACATCCTAGAGAGACACATATACAATAACGCACCTTTAACAATCGAACAGCCTTGGCATTCGAACACCCCCTCTCAGAATCAAATCTACTCCGCAAATTCGTGGCCTCTTCCACGAAAATTTCACGGTCAATTACCCAGCTGGAGAGGACCTTGAGTGATTTTCTGTAGAGTCTTGCCACCTTTTATATGTGCATAATAATGTAATGGAAACGTGAGTTGAAATAAACAGATAACGTATTATTGGATAGGATGAAAATGTGCATATCATGATGTGTGTATAACCAGTTGATATCATCTCCGCCGCTGATGACACTGCTACCTGATGACACTGCTATTATGGAAGCCGAAACAGCTTTTGATGTATATTATTCTCCGCCAATATAATAATACAACATTAAATAATTCCATCAATAATTTTGGAACGATCCATCATCATATATCGACACACCCAATACCAGAAAAGCCAAATACCGTGCCTAACTTAATACTCACCTCTTGATTATGACTAAGCTTGACGGGCTTTTGTCTAGCTTGATTGGCGGCTGCGGTGATTACGGCGTTCATCGTTGCTTCTATTTTCTAATAGATAATATAGTGACGTCCAAATGAATTTTGAGCTTCAGGGTCTGCAACTCGTGAATGAAAGATAGGCGATTTGCTAGATAACTCGTGACTTAGAACTCTCCACCACACAATTTTTTTAAAATCGACCATGATAATAAGCATTAGTTATTGCTCTGCTACACTCTATATATGTGCCAAAGAGAGCCAACCTGAGCAAATGAGCATAGAATAACATCATCATACAGCATATCATCACAACAATGTCGGCAGGCAGCGATCATCAATCTGAGTCCATGGGACGCAGCAGTGACGATTCAGATGAAGAAATAATTGTAGTCCCAATGAAGGGTCCATCAGTAGGACTTACTACTACTACTACAACCGCATTATCCTCTGGTACTACAAAGGATGGTTCGAATGACTCTTCGTTTTTAGATGAGGACTTTTTATCATTTGGTCATGTAGATAACGGTGGTGATGAGATTGATTCCAATAATAATGGCAACTTTGACCAGAAGGGGAATAAGAAAATGGCTGGTATAAGTAGAAAACGTGAGCGTCCACATCATAATGATGATGATGATAATGCTCACGACAACAATCATTCCATGGGCTCTGTAGGTTCTGTTGGTACCAAACATTCCATCCCATGGTTGGACAATAGTAATAATGATGTGCAATCGCATCAGTATCGAAATAATAATCAGCATCATTCCTATAACGGTAGAAACAACAATCGTGGCTATAACAACAACAACAATAACAACTATCACCATCATCACAACTATTACACACCACCAACACCCCCACTCATCCAACTTCACAATGAAATAGTCTCCTTCATGAAACTCATGTCACCGACTCCTCAAGAAGAGGAGATACGTTCAACAATTGTACAACGGATTACAACATTGGCACAGAAGGTGTTTGGTCAAGATGAATGTGAGGTGTTACCATTTGGAAGTCAGGTGACTGGATTAGCTTTGCCGGGGAGTGATATTGATTTTGTGATTCGTTTTCCAAAGAAGAAGAGTAACACTGATGGTGAACAAGGAAAGAATGACGATGATAATAATGATGATGGATTGGAAGAAGATTTGACTACTACTACTTCAGATCCATTACAAAAGATAGCTGAAGCAGTCAAGGCAGAGTTTGGTATCAAGAGTGAATTAGAAACCAATCATGATACAGAAGAAGAAGAAGAAGAGAGAGAACACCTATCCTACCTAGAAGTAATCACCCAAACACGAGTCCCTCTCGTCAAATTCACAATAGCACCGTACAACCTTGACATTGACATATGTTTCGATCAACCCCACGGTCCCGAAAGTGCCGATCTAATGCATCGCTTTATGGAAAGTATGCCCCCCTTACGCCCATTAACATTCTGTCTCAAATACTTCTTGGCAAGTCGAGAGATTAACAAACCCTTTACGGGTGGGATAGGGAGCTACCTGTTGCAATTGATGATTGTTAGTTTCTTACAGCATCGCTCACGAGGTGATTTGAATCGGGGGTATGGGGGTAGCGGGAAGCACTTTAATTTGGGATCGTTGTTACTGGACTTTTTGGAATTGTACGGGTTAGATTTCAACTACGTAACGACGGGGATATCGGTCCGTCATGATGGGTACTACTTCCCCAAGGGACAGTTGGATAAGAAGGAATACTTTTGGCAACCCAATCGTCCAACGTCGATTGCCGTGGAAAATCCATTGGATCCTACAATGGATGTGGGAGCCGGTGCGTATCGGATACAGATGATTTCACGTGTGTTTGAACATGCTTTCAAGACATTGTTGGCGTATGTGTCGGAACCAATGGAGGAGACGGATTCGATATTGGCGAGGATATTGCCCCCGACGGAAGAGATGGCCAAGAGGAGAGTGTTGAAGGATGCATTGGAGGGGAGCGGTGGTGATGGAGAGTTGGTGAAAGAGACAGTAGCACCAGCAGCAGCAACATCAGTATCATCGTCTGGCAACAGTGGCGGTAGCGACAAACAAGGAGGAACAACGAAGCAACGCCAAAAAGAGAAACGCAATAACCATAGCAAGAATTGGGACAAGAACAAAGATAACAAGAAACGCCGTAACAGCAGTGGTGGTAGCAATGATCATGGCGGTGGTGGAAAGTTCAAGAGTAAAAAGAAGAGATATTCAAAGTAATGCAAAAATAAATATATTTGCTTGTCGTATTATATGTCTCTATGCGAAACGACTCAGCAGTGCCTCCTTCTTCTTTTGCAATAACACTTGCGCAACAACTTCTTGTGACGGTATGGCAACGTGTGCATCTATCCCATTTTCTAGGGCATTGTCATCACTATCCCCATCACTCTCATCAGTAGCATACAATTCATTTGTTTGACTTTGATCCCGCTTGATTTCAACATCGTCCTGCTCAGCCTGATGCCTATCTCTACATTCCTTCAACTTCTTCTGTCCCTCTTTGGCCAAATCACTCTCCAACTCCAACAAAACTCCATCCTCCTCATCTCTCAATCCATAATAATCTGGTGTAATGTACTTGTATACATCGCCACGCTTCCGTTTGGTCAATTTGGCGGCATGTCGTGCAAATAATTCTCGTACACCCGGTAAATTTTTGGCTGCACCGAAATATCTGTAACCTCCCGATCCTTTCAAACTTATACCCTGTAAATCATCAGCAGCAGCACTGGTGCCATCCCCCGTCATCTCCGCCTCAGCATTCGCCATTGCCCTTCGTTCTTCTTTATTATAATCCTTCCCCCCCAACTCCCGTATCCTACGATTCCAATGATACTTCTCCCTCAACAACTTATTAATCCCATCATTCAAATCCCTAATGGCATGTTCGCCCAACCCCTCATTCTGAATCTTGGCCACCTTGTCACTTATCTCACGAATAATTTGACTTCGATATTTTTCCGCATCGGCACGATGTTCGCATTGGGAGGCGAGGTGGGGTCGTTTTTGACGGGAGGCGAGGGAGCGGGAGAGGGTGGAGGTTGGATCGGATTCATCGCGCATGCGGACCCATTTGTTGAGCATGGCTTGGGCTTTTTCTTCGGGGCGAGCCATATTTTGGATATATAGTATCTGAATCTATTGAACTTTAATTATTTTCAATCGATGCTTGATCGATATGTCAACCTACTTTACTTAGGAGCAGTCTATTATTATTGAGATCTAAATAATCTAAATAATCTAAATAATGGAAGGAGAAATGTGTGTTTTTTTGTGTCCCCTTACTTCTTTCA
>JALLBH010000773.1:0-18880 GCA_036940005.1 Skeletonema menzelii
ACACCATTTCTCCAATTCGATCCGCCTCCTTGAGGCTGTGTTGGAGTTCACTCACCATCGTGGTATATCCATTCCGAGCCAGCAGTGCATCAACTTCATCGAATAGAATAGTCCGCCTCCTCGAGGCTGTGTTGGAGTTCACTCACCATCGTGGTATATCCATGCCGTGCCAGCAGTGCATCAACTCCATCGCTTCTTTCTTTTCTATAAGCAACATTCATCCATTCATCCATTCATCCATTCATCACGGAGTGGAGCAACTCTATCTACTCATCTCTTCTTTCAAGCCATTAATTCCTTGTCATCAAGGAGTATAGCAGCTTACCATCATCGATTCGCTACAATTGTTACTCCGAACTAACCTTCATTATTCACATCTCCTACAAGAGCCACTCTCCACCTTTTCATGCCTGCATCAATCTTGCACGTACCGTCCTCTTTTCCCCAGGACGCCCTTGCTTTCCACGGGCTACTACACTTCATAAAATGATACAAGTATAGCAATTCATCAATAGACTTAAAACTCGTGTCAATAACAGGACGGTCAGCGGCAAATGCTCCTAGCAAAAGAACTGATGAGCCCACACCACATTATTTTCAGTTTTCTTTTCTGCTTCGAAGGTTCTGTACCGATCAATGTATAGTATCAAGTAGTATAACATTCAGTTTATCATAATTGTCACATAAATCAAAATCAGTGGCGGTAGGCAGATGGTGCAACTCATTAGGCAAGGTCACAGAGACTCTAAAACGTTTTTCTTCATGTCCAATTCTTCTTCGTGCACAGTGACTGTATATCGAGTGTACTTTTAAATCATTCACAGATCCACGACGAGCACGAGCACTGTCCTCTATTATGCCACTTATGTCAGAAAATTCATCTTCTTTTTGAATGGATTGGCTACTTCGGTGGTATGATTGACTACTCCTATGTTGACGTATATTGGATGAAGTTGAGAGGTAGGAACCAATGAGACGTTTCGGCTGGACGCAGGTAGGTGGTGAGTGATAGATGTCTACATACTTACAGGGTGGCACCTTCTGCACTTATGTTGCAGTTCTGGCGGAATATCTAGCGCTGGCATTTCGACGACTTCGTATTGAAGTGGGGGTGGTGTGCAGTTGCTCTGTAAGAGTATGTTGCTCTTTAGCTTGTAACTGGTACGGTAAAGAAGTACCGAGTAGTTCGATGGTGTGACTACGAAAACTTCTTCTTGGCGAGGTCATGGTGGTGGCGGCAAGTTTTGAAACGAGACGACACACACGACAGTGATGTGATGGCGATCGAGAATTGAGAATTGAGGATTGTCGATAGATTGTGATGATGATGATCTTTTGTAGATAGAGCGTAGAGCTACAGATTCTGAAGGAGCGTAGTCTCTATTGTCGTGTTGGATATTGGACCCTAATAGTAGTTGTATGTAAAAAATAGCTGAATATAAGAGAAGTTTCTGATTTAAATATATGAGCGAAGGTGAAGATATTGAGGCGGGCACATGTTGTGCTTCGTGCGGCATTGCAGAAATTGATGACATCAAATTGATGGATTGTGATGACTGTGACCTCGTGAAATATTGCAGTGATGAATGTCAACAAAATCATAAATCAGAGCACGAAGAAGACTGCAAGAAACGGGCAGCTGAATTACGGGACGAATTATTATTCAAGCAACCGGAAAGCAGCTATCTCGGTGACTGCCCAATCTGCTGTCTACCTCTGCCAATTGATACGGCGACATATGCCATGTATACGTGTTGCAGTAAAATGATTTGTAAAGGTTGCTATGCTGCGAACATATTTAGAGAGGGAGAAATGAGGCTTAAGCATAAATGCCCATTCTGTCGAGAACCTATACCGGACACTCATCAAGAATGCGACAAACAATGGGTGAAAAGAATCGAGGCGAACGATCCAGTTGCGTTGTGCCAAGAGGGAACAGAACAATATGATAAAGGAGATTATATCAAAGCTTTTGAGTATTTTACAAAGGCGGCTGAATTGGGAAATATCAGAGCGCATTTCAGACTCTCAGTTCTGTATCATCATGGTGAAGGTGTTGAGAAGGATAACGGGAAGAAAATATACCATGCGGAAGAGGCAGCTATTGGAGGGCATCCGCAAGCTAGATATAATCTTGGATGTTACGAATGGAATGATTATGACAATCGGGAGAGGGCAATAAAACATTGGATTATCGCCGCCTCACAGGGTGAGGATGATTCAATCAAACAGCTTATGAATGAGTTCAAGGGGGGATTTATCAGCAAAGAGGACCTAGCTGCTGCCCTTCGTGCACACCAGGCTGCTGTAGATGCAACCAAGAGTCCACATAGGCAAATAGCCGCAGAAATACGTAGCAAGTGAATCCTTGCATCGACAAGTGTGTTAGAAGTTGAATGTCTTGGTAGGGTTTCTTACGACCACATTACGCTAATGTCCCATGATATCATAAAATCATACGAACAACGCCCATGCTCTTAAAAGACCTCTTTCTATTGATGATCTCGCCTCTCCTCTACAAGGTAAAACGCTAATGTTGCTGCAGCATTCTCCACAACAGCTCCGCTACCTTTCCTTTCTTGCTTGCGTATTTACCTTGCTTGTCCAAAAAAACTAAGAATGACGGCTGCGTAATGCAATGGCGCAACAAGATTCATTTTTCTTGCTGAGCGCGAGGCATTTGGCATTGTTTTGTATTGAGCACTGTGCCGCTTGTGGGCGTTTGGCGTTTGGATTGGTGCATTTCATCTTGAGAGATCGTCTAAAGACCGGCATATTTTAGCAGCAGCGGTACAAGATGAGCGAGGAGAATGAGGCGGTAGACACACCATGTTGTGCTTCCTGCGGTATTGCAGAAATTGATGACATCGAATTGACGGAATGCGATTATTGTGATCTCGTTCAATATTGCAGCGATGAATGTGAGGAAAATCATAAATCCGAGCATGAAGAAGCGTGCAATGAAAGATCCGCTGAGTTGCATGATGAGTTATTATTCAAGCAACCGGAAGGTACGCATCTTGGGGACTGCCCGATCTGTTGTATACCTCTGCAGCTTGAAGGGCCGCTTGATGTTATAGTGAATATGAAACAGTTTTGTTGCAGTAAAACAATTTGCTGTGGCTGCTTTGTTGCCAATCTGATGAGAGAGGAAGAAGGGAGGCTTCAACACACGTGTCCATTTTGTAGAGAACCGGTCCTTATGGGAAGTGAAGAAAGTCTTAAACAAAACATGAAGAGAATTGCAGCGAATGATCCAGTTGCGATTTGCCAAGAGGCAAATGAACAATACATGGAAGGAGATTATATCAAAGCTTTTGAGTATTGGTCAAAGGCTGCTGAATTGGGCGATGCCGAGGCGCATAGTAGACTGGCTATGTTGTATCGTCTTGGGGAAGGTGTTGAGGAGAACGAGGGGAATGAAATTCACCATTATGAAGAGGCTGCTATTGCTGGTCATCCAGACGCTAGACACAATCTTGGTCTTGGAGTTCGAGAGTGGACCTATGGCAATTATGACAGAGCAACGAAACACATCGTTATTGCTGCCAGACAGGGAAATAATGCCTCAATCAAACAGCTTATGAATGCATTTAAGATGGGTTTTATCAGCAAAGAGGACCTAGCTGCTGCCCTTCGTGCACACCAGGCTGCTGTAGATGCAACCAAGAGTCCACAGAGGGAGGCTGCCGTAGAAGCAATGAAGTGAAGTAACATATTGTTGGATTATTTATTTGATACAGCGTGCTCCACTCTTTCCTTTATCTTACACTATTACTCTTTCATGAACGTGTAAAGTGAAGAAGATAGTCTCTTACCCTTGGCTTGATAATATCAAGTATACTCCTCCCATCAGAATGAAAGACGTGGCCACAATCTAAAATTTGGACTTTTCGATACAAAGTCATTACCGCTCGACGATACTTCAAAGAAGCGCTTCCCCTCCTCGTAGTTGATTATTCTATCCTTTTCTGGCCAAATGACAAGACGGTGACTATCCTCATCAACATCCTTGACAGAAGAGAATGGGCTATCAGTATTTGCCAATAGATTGAGTAGCAAAGCCCTAAAATGTCCTGCTGGAGCTCCCCTCTTCGACATACGGTAAACCGACTCCAAGAAGAACTGTGGAACTGGATCCCACTTTTTACGGTTGTAATCATCTCGTCCAGTCGATAGGTCTCTCATTAGCAACTTGACATCGTGTCTACTTTCAAAGCAGCAAAAGTTGTTAGTACCCTCTCGTAAACCATTGACTAGATCCTTGTCGACACAGCTGAGTATGGCTGGTGAGACCAATACAGCACGTTTGATAATATCTGGTCGATGATGCTGGACATAATAGCATGCTGCTCCTCCAAGAGAGATGCCAAATGCATGAGTGTTGCTACTACATTTGACCACATCGAGGAATTCAGAAGTCGTCTCCAACATTCGATTATGTGTGGGTAGGGAATAGTTATCAGGATCGGTACGTAATCGATTGGCGATGTCACGTCCGTGGCCCATCTGCTCTGGACAAAGGATGCGTACGTGAGGAGGAATGTCCAAACTTGCAACGAAGCCTGCAAAGTCTTCCGAACGTTGAGTGATGCCATGGAAGAAGAGAATGGTCGGATGGTCGACTTTATCTCGATCTACCTTGTCGGTCCTATCGAAAACTGCTTCCCGTTCATGATAATACATGGTGTAACCGCATTGAGGTAGGTATACTTCCTTGGCGACCAAGCCGCTCTTGTTCAAGACGAGGTTGTGTGCAGCTTTTCCGATTGTATTGAGTACAACTCCTCCAATCAGAGCTTCCACTTCGCGCTGAGCTCGAGTGCAAACCGGAGTGTATCTTCCAGTTGCAATGGACGTCATGATGATATGTATTATGACTTGGATGTTCATTTTTTACATATGTAAACGTCGGGATATATTGCATGACTTTGAATTGGTACGATCGGTTCCAGCTCCACGACACAGCATCATTATGTCTCATAGATGCGTCTTGGCTGTAGGGAGCGTCCTGGCGTAAGTGTTGGTACCAAGCCAACATCTTCGAAATGTTGTGGTCTTGGTTGAGGTGAAAAGTGGAAACGATGTGCGAACAGTTCGTCATGATTTACGTGATAGTTTTGGGGATTTACTAAAACGTCTTACAAACTTTGACATTTTTTACAAACCAACGTGTAATTTGGATCTCTCTCCAAATCAGTCCATCATTTTTGGAGAACCAGAGTAGTAGTGGTGTAGGGAAAATAAACATTGCTACGGTGGTCATCCAGACGCTAGATATAAACTTGCACGTCACAATAACAATTTCGAGAGAGCAGTAAAACACTGGATCATCGTCGCCACACAAGGAGAAGATCTTTCAATCAAAATGCTCATGGTAGCATTCAAGGATGGACTCGTCAGCAAAGAGAACCTTGCTTCTGCCCTCCGTGCACACCAGGCTGCTATAGATGCAACCAAGAGTCCACAGAGGGAAGCAGCCGAGATAAGAGGGTAAAAGCTGAAGGTATGTGGTGATTGCGATCTGCAGTGATGAATGTGAGGGAGAAATTTCGAACCTTAAGTTCATTAGAGTATCAGAGAGACTTGCGAAATCATGTCATTGCATACTGCCTATTCACTAATTTTTGGTGATCCATTGTCTCTCTCGAGAAGCTATGCAATATAGTTCCTCAGCAACGATCGCAGACAGCATTATTTGCTGCTTTCCTGGCTTTCAACTTGCTATCTATTTTATCCTTTCGGAGCGTGGTAGTTTAAAAATAGCAAGGAGAGTCAGGGAGAGAGATTAGAGATGAGCCCCGCGTTCAGCTAGAGCGTCGAAAAGTGCATTCCAAATGCATTTTTCCAATGCTAGCGGATTCAACTGTCAAAAGGAAGATTCCAAATTCCATTTGGTTGCATTGTGTAGGATTTCAATGTAGGAATTCTTTCAAATTTTTGGCTCGCAGCAGTGGAGTTGACTTTTGAGTTTGCAGGCACAAAGCACGGTGAAGGCTGCAGTGTCATTTTTCATAATTTTCCCCAGCTAAAAATCTCATCAGCAAACAACATGCCTCCCAAGAAGAAGACTGACGCTGCTGCCAAGCCCAAGAAGGCCAAGGTGCGTATTTTTTGTGTGCAGCCAATGCTGATTGGAGTCAGCTGAGCGAGTGGCTGTGGAGACGGCGTTCTCTGCCGGTGACGCTCACATGATGTGCATATGCGGAAGCCCCGAAGCGATGTCAGATGAACTGATGTCACGCTCAACAAATGACATGACACTACTCTCGTCCAACGCTGCTTCTACTTGAATATTCTCATTCCATGTAATATATGCTACAATACAAATCAACTCTACACACTACAGGCCACAAAAGCCAAAGCAAAGGGCTCACCCAAAGCCAAAAAGCCTCTTACCGGCTACATGCTCTTCGCCAAGGAGATGCGCCCCAAGGTGAAGGAAGAAAATCCCGAAATGTCCTTTGGTGAACTTGGAAAGGAATTGGGAGCTCGTTGGCGTGCTCTTTCGGAGGAGGAGAAGGGCAAGTACAAGAACTAAATGGAATGGAAGGGTAGTAGATATGTGTTGATTCAGTGTCTTTCCAGGGGGGGAGCCATTGTGTCATTTAGACTATCCTTGTAGGGGCACTTTTTGTTGTTGGAGTGTGAGTTTCCCATTTGTTGATTTAGGAATGATTGTTATTCATAAAGAGTTAAGATATTATATATTATGCCTAGAGAGAGAGAGACAGATACGAGGAGCGTTTTAGATCAGAAGGCATATTATAAAATAAGCTTCATCATTATCGTACGGTGTGGAAGTAATGTGATAATTGAGCATTCGTATGTTTTATGCTTGTGTGCTAAGGTGTTGTTCTAGCCGCTGTGCTTCGTTCATTCCCCAGCAGATTGCTTACCCGCATTGGATTTTATTTATCGACCGACCACCCGGTGTGCAGGATAAAATTCATGACACGAATGGGGAAGATTACACTTGCTCAAAATTGTGCAAAGGAAAGTAGACAGATAAGAATCCCTGCATGAAAGTTCGATTGCCGTCCTCCACTCCCAGACGATCTAGATTGGCCCTCCGTATACTTCACGTACCACGGCAAATCTGCGCCTCGTTGGGTTGGTTCGATGGTTTCTACAGGGGATGGGAAAGGCTCATTTGACGCATCATCAGCCCCCTCTTCGTTGGTCGACACTCCTAGTGCTTTTGCCTCGCAGCAAGATGCGGATACTTCATTCTGTGCGGATACGCAAATAGCATCTCTAGCGAAGACTTGACTGGTGTGTAAAAAGGACTGCATCGCCGTACAAGTGGATTCCTTTCCATTATACAAAATGACACCAGCATCGATTATGACTTCGTCACGCCGACACAAGCTGCAAGGAGTATCGCTAGCAGTAGGAGAGTTGCTCACTCCTCCATCGGCTACCGACGCCTCAGTCGTCTGCGTTTGTGAAGAACAGTCAATCCTACGGTGAACGCTCCTCCCCTTACCACAATTGTTCAAATGAGCTCCGGTTCCACAATAGCCGTTTCCTCGGCACATTTCGTTTATGCCAACACGAAGTGAACAAAAAGGAATAGTGAATGGAACGGTGATGTCTCGTGATGGACACTCTTCCGTTGGTACCACCTTAGTGCAAAAGGTAGGACAAAGAGGTTGCGTTTCAGATTCAGGTGAGTTCAATGATTGGTAACCCCCTACCAAGTCAAGTTGTGCAGGATCGACAACTGGTAATTTTGTTGGTGACAAATCGTTTGATTGTGTCTTCAGTGAAGGACTCGAAGACGGTGGCATCGATTGTAATTCGGTTGGGGGAGGAGTTAGAAGCACGAAACTCTTCGTTGGTTTGATTGTGGCCGGATTGGGAACGGCAGTGGACAGGATGATGCTCGGAGGAGCAGTTTTTTGCGTCGTAGGTTTAGGAGCTGCTGAATGAGATTGTGAATGCACTTCTGAAAGCTTGGTCATCACTTTGAAAAAGTTTTCGACGAAT
This sequence comes from Skeletonema menzelii, assembly GCA_036940005.1. Classification (NCBI taxonomy): domain Eukaryota; phylum Bacillariophyta; class Thalassiosirophyceae; order Thalassiosirales; family Thalassiosiraceae; genus Skeletonema; species Skeletonema menzelii. The sequence continues at coordinate 7,993 of JALLBH010000773.1, forward strand.
TGTTCATTTGTAGGCACCGATTCTCTACTGATAGAGTCGGGGTTGGGGTCAAGCACAGATGCATTTGCAACACCATGAAGAAAAGCCATGTCTACCATCCCACCATTCACAAATTTGTGCAGTTCGTCGATGAACGTCAGTCCGCTTTCTTCTTGTCGTTGTACAGAAGACACCCAGTGCGTCATCGCTGTAATCCATCTTAGCTCAGAACCCTCCCTAATACTTTGATTGCAAATAGATTGATCCGAACTACAAAAGTTTCTGTCGGTATATTTACCCGAAGCAGGACCCTCTGAACCAATATATTGATCCAAAAAGCCAAGAATGCAAGCACAGCCAACCCCACCTTCTTTGCATTCCACCCCTTCCATATCAGATGAAGGGGGGCACATAAAACGAAGCTGCTGAGTCTCAAAGGTTGTGTCCACAGCAGAAAGGCCACATGCCAAGAGATCGGGCGTGCATCGTTCATATGCGATTGTATCCGTCATCATTTTTGCAATAAAGAGGGCTAAATTGGCGATTCCAAACTCCACTTCCATATTTATCTGCTCATTGACAGATTCCTCCCCTCCCAGATAAAAGTAGTTATCATTCACTCCAGTGTTTGAATAGAATAATAATGCCGACAGAAAGCCTTCATACGTGTATAGACTGGATGTGATGAGTGCTCCACCGCTTGTGACGAAAACAAAAACCTCGCTTTGTAGCGCAGATTCAACACTCTCGATGATATGCTGTATACGCTCTATATTCTCACTTGGTGACTTTGGAACTGGATCTTTCGAGATGGGAGGCAGGAAAACCACTTTTCTTGTTGGGGTAGGATGAAGAGTTGGACCCATTGTTTGCTCCATTGGATTTGATAAGCTTGGGCTTGGGCTGAGACTAATGGCCGATTCATTCACGCAGTACGTATTAATCACGAAGCACTGGAGCCCATCAAAGCATAATCCGTCCGGACACTCATACAGAGGTCGTCCACAATTGCGATATGCATCAAAGCGTTTATGTCCACACCATCGGTTTGTCATTGTTGCATCTATTTCATAAGAGTCGCTGCTTTCAGAGACTGGTCGTAAGGTAGGCGATTGACTTACAGCGACTTGTTCAGGGGTTAATATGAAAGTAGGGGAAGTATTAACCCGTGAACTTGTTGGTGATGCAGTCAGAGTGACTGCCACTTCAGGCTGAGGTTTTATTGTTTTGACTGGCGAAGAAGATGGAAATGTGGAAGGACTACCCGATTGCAATCGTGATGGAGACAGCGTTGGCGACTTCGACGGTGGAGTAAAGTCTAATATATTGCAGGTTCCAACCCAACAATATTCACCAGTCGGGCACTCTTGGTGGAGGCCACTGGGACAATGCGATCCAACCGAGCAGTGCTGCGCGGCATCAGCGAACGAAAAGCCACAAAAGCTCGTGTGCATCGGATCGTTATATGTAACTGGAGCTTTTGTCGGCTTCAACGTTGGTGGACCATCAAGTTTCTCTTTCATATTGCATTCGGTATCCGCAAAACAAGATTGGCCACTTGGGCACTCCCTTCCGTTTCCACACCATTGCATTTTGCATGTATTCGCCTCAGACCAATCCTCTCCACAAAAGCTGAAATATTCTCTTGCATCACTTGCCAATGGCGAAAAAGTTGGTTGAATTATTGGTGATTGAGTGATTCCGTAGTCAGGTCGTATCCTAGCATCACAGACAGTGTTTTTATAGCAAACCTGACCATAATCGCAGTTTGTAGACGTTCCATCGGGACATGGCTTTGTATTGCACTTTTTGTTGATGTCTGCCAATTGCAATCCACAAAAGAAATGGTCTGTCGGCTGCATTACATTTTTTATCCCTACATGTTAGTCATGATGTTGAACAAAAATATAATATTATTCACAGTGCATATGAAGTATAAACAAACACTTACATCATCCGATGGGTAACTCAATCCCATCCCTTCCACCAACTCCTGTTGTGTCGGTTTATTCAAGAACCCACCCAACTCAAACGGAGTAAAATCTCTCACATCACACTCAGTCAATCCATGCCAGCAGCTTTGAGGGAAATCACAATCACTTGGTCCATTTGGACAGTGTGTTTCTAATGAGCAAAAATTTATTGCTTGATTGTATTCGCTGTTGATATTGTATTATGAGAGGAGGAAAGATGGAGGAGGTTGAGTATTCGAAAGTTGATTTCACACCATTGATATATACATATGAATAGCATCGTGAATCGTGACAATACAGATATGACGTCTAGCAATATCATAGAAACTCACTATCCACAAAATTGATGGTTTGAAGGTTGATCCACCATCATCCCAACCGAAGGGGCCGCAGTCGGTCCAGTCGGTCGGATACTTGGACCACCCGTCGGCGGCGGGTAAGTTGGCCGATCTGTCGGTTCATTCGTCTTTTGACAGGTTGTATCTCCGAAACAACTTTGACCGTAGGGACATGCGTCATCGTTCCCATTAGGACACCATGTTGTACATGAATTGGATGCGTCGGACCAATCTTTACCACAAAAGAAGGATAATTTTGCCAAATCCTCGCTTGAGAGTGGACTGACTGTAGGTGCCTTTGATTTCGGAAATGGCGACGGATTACGTGTCGGCCGTGAATCAAGATGATCTTTGAAATCACATTGAGTGTTGAAATAACAGAGCATTCCCGGAGGACATTCATCGATTGATCCAGATGGACAGGGATATTTGCAGCTTGTGGAGGCATCTTGAAATCCGACTCCACAAAAGTTGTGATAGGAAGAAAGATGCCGTTCGTTATTTTGATTGTTGACGGTGATACTTCTTGTTGTGTGAAACTCATCGTCGGCAGAGGCCCGGAATTTGTCGGAAGACAAAAGATTATTCAACATTAATATTATGATGACAGATATCATCATTTGTTGTATGACGCCTATCGGATGCATGAGCTACGAGCAAAACCTACGAAATATGCATCACATGGTTGTTTGAAGATAATATGATGAGATATCTAGAAGTGCAAAATTTGACCCGCCTTTATTGAGATACGTATCTTTGTACCTGTAGAGAGATAGAGGAAGTTCTTCTACTCGTTCAAAACTAACGAAGTGGAAGGCTATCGGTCTTTGAACAGAAAGAATCGGTCTAGAGTATTGGCGTAGTTATGGCCGAAAGCCGAAAGGAGTACCACGGATGGAAGGTTTTAACATGAACATCTGTATCACACTTGAGCATAGGGAACAGCCTATTCTGTAGTATTGTAAATAACACTTCTTATTCGATGGGTGAGAGTTAAAGCCAATCTACCACTTTGAACTAAGACATTGATCTCAGCCATGCTGAAAGCTAAAGATTCTAAACAATAAAACAAAAAATAATTCCCCCTCAAGAGTGGGCTGATGCTACACTGAGATGTATGGATTGAACAAAAGCAACTCCCAGCTTTGGCCTGTGTTCTGGTTTCACCACAGCTATTCTAACAACAACAGTTCTTCAATTAATTTTCTCCGTTCTGATGGTGGAATATCCAGCTTGGGATTCATTTGGATTGTCTTATAGAAGGGAGAGTATCGATCGTAGCAAGCCATAGTACTAGGGTCATTTTCATCTACACACCCTTCGCCAATGTGAAAGGTTTGCATACTGATTTCATTACTCATAGGAATCTCCAGAAGACGCTCCCTCCGCGAAAAGGCCAACTGTCGGGCTAGCGAACACTCTGGATTAAGACAATTGCACATATAAAGTGTCCAATCGCCATCCTTTTGGTGACGCATTGTAGTCGGGTCCATTTGTCATCGTTGTCTGCAACACCCGGTGACAATCTCAAAACTCGGCTTCCTGGAAATCCAGCATCCAATTGATAGAGAAGTGTTGTGCTTGTGGTCGAGTTCCTCGTCGGATAATGCTCATCCTCATGATCAACAACGGGTATGTACCCAAAGTATCCCAGAATGCCTTGAACAATCATTTTCATGCCCTCGTCAGTAATCGGGATTCCGGCAACAGCACCATTGTTAGGCAACCAGGCTTTCTTCCACTTTAAGCAAATTGATGATTTCCAGGGAAACACCATGGAAGCAGTTGTGATACCAGTTTCTTTGTACCCAACCACCGATGCAAAAAATTCAAAGCGAGGTGCCAATGAAATTCCCATCAATTCAAATGTCTTGGCTTTTAACCAATTCAAATTTATGCGAGAAGGATCTTGGTTTTCTGTGTTGACATCTAAATGGAAAGCTAGCTCATTGTGCCGAATGAAAGTCATGTTGAAATTATTTGCCACGGCCGGAAAAATTTCATGCTCTTCCGCATTGTTTTTGCGACCAGAAATAAAGTCTGGGGCAAGCTGTCTCAGTTTGCGCAGTTTCTGCAAATCAAACATGAGCAAGTGTCCTTCCAAAAACTGAGAAGCATCCCACAACCAGGGCAAATCACGATCTACCAGTGACTGTGGTTTATGCACTTGATTCTTGAACCAGTTGCCAAAATCTGATCCATGGAACTTCTTTACCGATTCCAAATCAGGAACTTGTTCCCAAAGGATTGTGTTCATTGCCAAGATCCCCATTTGGCTCTTTGGCATCTGAAGCTGCAAATCAACACTAGAGAGTGGTGTGTTTCCGTGTTCGTTGTAGTTTGACTCCAAAAACTCCCCTCGGTTTCGGTACGCTTTGGATGTATCGAAGTCTTTGGCCATTCGCAAGATCATGGATTCAGTCGACTTAAAGAGTCTGTGATTGTGTGGCAATTGGTGTATATCACACATGGCAACAACAAGGTAGTCTAGAGGATCATCCAGAATTGATGCGTCTAGAAATGCTGCAAATTGCTCTCCGACACTGATCGCCATGGAGTTGCCTGCATAACCATCGCTGTAAAACAAGTGCGCCCCAGCCGACGTTGCAGCAGTGGCTTTTTGTACCAGCTGGTCTATTCGGAGTTCACGGGCGATGTCTTCTGGAAGGATGAAGAGTGTATGGAACAAGGGCGACAAATATTCCTCGAAGGAGTGACAGACAGCCAAATAGCAATTCCCGGTGGGAAACAACAATCAGCATCTGGTGACCTTTGGTTGCACGAGTTGCGGGCCTAATCCAGTTATGAACTTGGCCGACAATGTCTTCGTAAACTGGCTCTACGTCTTGCCATACGTCTGGACTCTGGTGTGTCAAACTTTCTAAACTTGAAGGTGACGAAGGCAGCGGCAGCAGGAGAATACCATTTCGCAAGTAGATGAGCACCGCAAAACTCAAAACGATAGAGGAAGTCACTGATCCAATGACAATGAGGAATAAGCGTTGAAGGGAGAAGTTCTGTGGCACAAACTTCAACCATCGGTTTCTTTTCCTTTTGTTGTTGCCCCTTTGCAGTTGCAGGGGCAAGTGCGGCTTCCTCATTGTCATTGTCATTGTGGTGGTGGTGGTGGCTGATACTTTTGAGGGTCCTTTTGAGAGGAGCTGGATGGCTGCTGGATGGCGTTTTCTCCGGTTGGGGCTCGGCGGGATAACCCTAGCGTGAGCGGTGAGGAATCTATGTTCCATCACCGATTTGTGAGGATCTACATTCCTTTTATGTACCTACTTACTACTTACTCCTACTTATTAGGTTATCAATCAATCCCTCTCTCTCTCTCTAGCTAGAGAGAGAGAGAGAGTCAAAGTTTGTGCCTCCGGCTCATTCTGCTTGCAAGTGGTGTGAGTGTGAGTACTTGTATTGTGAAGAGTTCCCCACGCAACCCAATCTCACACGTTAGTTCTTCATCCTCTCTCCTCGAGAGTCGGGAGACGGGAGATTAGCTGAGAGTATTTTGAATTGTATTTAGATTGATCTTCCAGGAAAGATCTTGTCCAGGAAAAATCTTGGAAGCAAGCTACGATCAACTCTGGAGGGTATTAGTATTACTCCAAAGGTGCTGTTTCCATTATATTATAATCTCATCAGGCTGATTACCGAGTAGTGAAAAATCATAGGCACTATCTGAGAAAACAGTATTTATAGAGGCGAAAGAGCGAGCTAACTTCTTGATTGAATGTAAGAGTCTCGACTGAAATCCTATTTCTTCTACAACTTAATTTGATCCTATTATGGTGCTGCATCCCTCTGGGGACTTTTTGTTGCATTGACAGCGGCCTGGTGAGCACGAAGAGCTGCAGCAAGCTCCTCTTTACTGACATCTCCCTCCTTGAATGCTTTCATCAGGAACTTCATTGAACCATCATGTCCCTGCTTGGCGGAGATGATGAAATGTTTTACTGCTCTCTCATAATTACCCTTGCACCCTTCGTACATTCCAAGATTATATCTAGCTTCTGTATGAGTATGACCACCAATAGCTGCCTCTTCCGCATGGTATATTTTCTTCCTCTCATCCTTCTCAACACCTTCTCCACCATGGTACATACATGACAATTGATGATGCGACCCCGTATCTCCCAATTCAGCAGCCTTTGTAAAATACTCAAATGCCACACTACAATCTCCCATCTCGCGTTTGATTATTCCCTTTTCGCGCAATGCAACTGGATCATTCGCCACAGCTCTTTTCGTATTTTGTCTGTCACGTCCTTCCTTTGTGTTGCACACCGCTTCTCGACAGAATGGGCACGACCGTACCATTGATGCGTCATCCTCTCGTATTTCATTGGCATAAACGCAACCTCCACAAATGATTTTACTACAGCACATATACATACCAGATTTCTTTACATCAAGCGACAGAGGTAAGCAGCAGATCGAACATTCATCATCATGCCTACTCTCCGGCTGCTTGAATAATAATTCATCACGTAATTCAGCCGCTCGTTTCTTGCAGTCTTCTTCGTGCTGTGATTTACGATTTTGTTGACATGCATCGCTGCAATATCGAACGAGATCACAATCATCGCATCCCTTCAATTTGACGTCATCAATTTCTGCGATGCCACATGAAGCACAACATGTGTCCGTCTCATTATCTTCGCTCATTTTTGTTCTGCCACTTCTAAAAATTTCCTTCGACGGCCGTACAATACTCAAGAAGAAGTAACGCAACTGCGGCAGCGATAAAAGATCCCAACAGCTGAAGGAAAATGAACAAAATTAGTGCCGATGCTTCTTCCGTCGATAGCTGACAGTGAAATACTACAATTATTTTTGTTATTCAGCCAGACAATATTCATCGCCTACCTCCCTTTGCGGACTTATTTACATATAGCTACAACAGTCTACAGTGCGTGGACGTACTTCGTACTTACGGCAGAAAAGGAAGTTTAAGGTGCTGATGATGATTGACTGATAAGTAGATGAGCATGCCGAATGCGAGCGGGGGGAAGAGAGATTTTTTTTCGGGGGGAAAAGAATTGCGAGCGTAGCGAGCAGAAAGCGAGCCTGTAATAGGTGATTAGAAAACCAAAATTACGTGTTATCTTTATCCCCTGCACGCTTCTTCCTTATATACTTCTTTTTTACTTCTCTCTTTGCGGCACGCTTAGCTTCGGTATGTTCGTGGTAGAAGTTGGGATCGTCGGCAGCTGGACAAAAGTCATTGTTGCGAAGATGCATTGCTCCATTGAACTCAAAACTCTGAAAGTATTTGTCACAAACCTTGCATCTTTTCTTCCCTGCCACCTTTTCGTCTGCATCAATCCCAGCTGCTTCTAAGTTTCTCTTTGCTATTGCCCTCCTAGCTATAAAGACTTCGTCAATTGTCGTTGCCTTTTTCTGAGCCCTCTTTGGTAAGAGCTTTGCTACGTCCCCAGACTTGGGCGGTTCAAAAACACTTGGTGTCTCAACTTGAATGGTCAGATTGATATCATCTTTACTAGCTGCAACACCAATGCCGCCCTCTTCCTCAAACGGAGTAACATTGTCGGCTGTAGTAGTTTCACTAATGAATGAGTCGAAACTGTCATCTAGCCTTGCCGACTCTGCATTGAAGGCGCCATGAGTCAAAGGTCCCTCAGTAATAGACTTCATTCTATCAGCCCATTCTTTCACCGTGTCATAGTTGACGTCGAATAACTGGGGAACGGGCTCCCCATTCTCAGCTGCATTGACAAGTTGCTGCATCTTCCACGCCTTGTATTCTTTGGCAACTCTTGTGTACCATTTGCTGAAAGAGATATTATTATCACTTGGATTCGCGCCTGTACTCCATAGCTCAATCCACTTCGCCTTCATTTGTTCCGTAAAGTCGGGCGCCTTCGCGGCATTTGTCTGCTGACTTTGACGCTGACGCAAGCCAACGTTCCTTCGGCTGTTTGCACGCACATTCTGCAAATTGTCCATAATGTTAACTCCATCGGGATAAAGAGCTTCCTTGTCAAAGCCTGCACTTCCTGCAATTTGATGAGTCAAATCACCGCATTCTTGCAAGGTCGCACCAAAATTCGTTGACATGTCATCATCATCACCATCAAAGTCCGGATCCACGGCATCATCTAGCTGGAACACAATATGTCGAAATGTATCCATATCAACAGAGTCTGGAATGTCTACATCTAGAATCTCGTCATTAACTGTTACAGCAGCAGCTGTGTCTGAGTCCGTGTCCCCTTCCTCGTCTTCATAGATGTCGAGCTCTGCCACAACGTCAGCATCAACGTCGTCAAGTTCGATCACTGCAGTGCGGTCGAGTTGTTCCAATGCCTCGTCGTCCACTTTTTGATCTAAATTTTCCTTGACATGATAGAAATACTCAAAACCAAACTTTAGCGGCGTAGATTTCACAAAATGTAGCGGAGTTGTAACTTCCAGTGGTGAGACACATGGAGGCAAGGAAGGTTTACCCAATCTCTTAAGGATACGGCGGTTCATATTGGTGAGTTTCCAATGCGCTTTAGCGTCGAAAACAATTGACCGTAGGTTGTTGAAAGAATAGAAAACTCTGTCCGTAACTGAATGCACAACTTCATTCTTAGTCGTGCCCCGGGCTGATTTATTCTTATTCAAAAAGACGCCAGTACCCCGATAGTTCGCCTTATCCAAGTCAATATTCATGCAATCTTCGTCATGAACACAACCATTGAGAAAGTGAATGCACTGGTTGCGCGACACATGCATCACCTTCTTCGAAATGAGAGGATAAGCATCGTGGCTCTTGGAGATGTCTTTACATGGATCACCACTCAAAACATGCTGCCTCTTGATTGATTTGTCTTGCGCAATACTCATCTGCAACAGAAGAAGGAACTTGGCAACGATCATCTTGACGTCCTGAGAGATATAGCGCCGTACATACAGGGAGCGGTCTGATTTCTTCTGCCTGTCTGTTAGCGGGTGTGGTAGAAACTTCCTTGCCGCCTCGAGTGCATCCATATCTTCTTTTGATGGCGTGAATGCGCATTGGCTCAGGCGCTGCATGAATCTTCCCTTTCGAGGATGGTCATCATTGACTTGGTTACCAACTCTTTTCAAAAGGTGAAAGGCATCTAGCTTCTTTATCATGCCGTACCAATACTTGTTGTCATCATTACGACTGCCAAGCTTTCCATTGCAACAGTTTGTGTCAACATAGACGATCTTTGGAAGGTTACCCTGATTGATTATCTTATGTGTTGCCACATCAATAGTCGCCCCATGTCTTTCGACTATTTCCATCATTGCATCGTGGACAAAACTCAATTCAGTACTTGGAACTACAACATATGATAGTACCAACCCACCGTCGCCGACGATTGAAAATGATTGTGCCTGTCCCTCTCCCTTATCACCTTTCGCTTTCCTTGCAACACTGTGTTGGTGGTCAACGGAAATAGCTCGTTGGGATACTATCGTAGCCCACTCTCTGTTCAATCCATCTTTGTTATTGATGTAATCACGGATGAAAGCTTTCATGATAGCTTCAGCCTTTGCAACGTAAAATTCGTCAATAGCCGGAAAGGGTACACTGATGCATCCAGGTGTTGCAGCAACTTTTCGATGGTAGATAGCTTCAAGACCTGCGTATAACTTTGTTAGTGTTGCTCTACTTGTGTCCTCAATACTGGCAGCAGAATTATTCGCACGCATCCTCATGATCAATTCCATATCGATTCCACCAGATGCACCCACAATTACTGCGTTCAGTTTCAGCTGTAAATCAAGAGGTAATGTTGCAACATACGTACTTTCGAAGGTCTGCCATCCGGGGCCGCCGCAACCGGCACCACCGTTGCAGCATTTCATACCCATTCCTTGAACGAAACGAGGCCATCCCGATGTGTAGATAATTTTCGGAGTTAAGTTGACTGATGTATCAGTGATGTTGGTGGTGCCACAATGGGGACACTTTCCACAAGTGTAGCAAAAAATCAAAAATGGGAATTCCCCTTCATTGTTGAATGATTTATGAACGTCTCGCACATCAACCTTCTTTTTAAAAGGTGTCGGCACCTTTGGTATGCCAAATGGAATTTCTGGAGGCGGCGGCTTTGCTGTAGGTGCCGGTGCCGGTGCTTCAGCAGGTGCTTCCCAAGGTTGTGCGCTGCGTAAGTTTTCCCAATGATCTGGTTGCGTGCCATGGTATTCTTCGTATCCGCAGTTGCACATATCAGCCGACTTGCCAAATAATGTTTGTTGGCTCGACGACTTGTCCGTCTTGTTCCATGCCGGACAGTTGATTATCTTGTTGTAGTCGTCAAAGAATTTGCTTGTTTTGGGGGGTGCCTTGCCTCTCAAGGACTTTGGCTTGCGGCGGGCAAGGTCCCGCAGGTCCTTTCTCCACTTAGTGTCGGTCTTAGCGTCTTTAGGCATGATTGACTGGCATGGTGATTACATGGTATTTTTCGACTTTTCGATGGGGATAGTTGTTCTTTTTTGTCGATTGACGCCAAATTTTGACTCTGTGACACGTGGATCTCGCTGAGATGGGTGGACAGACGTGTAGACCAGGGAAAGATTTGTAGACCAGGGAAAGATAATCCAGCTCAAGGTTGC
>JALLBH010000774.1:0-12106 GCA_036940005.1 Skeletonema menzelii
CGCTGGCGTGCGCTGGCGTGCACCTGCGGCTGTCACAAAAATGTCAGGTTGGTGCGGACAAGCTCCTTCACGGCATGGCCCAAAGTAAGTCACGAATATACTATACGGGACTGAAGCCCCTCAGATTACGGATAATAACTCTAACTTCTAAGAAGCTTGGATTGTGCATTCTCTTTTTATTACAATAGAGGTGTGTTTAGATGTATACAGTTGTTCTTTTCATTATGTACGTTTGCTCACTCAATAGATATTTTGGTGTATTTGAATTCTCAATATCGACCGACACTTGTAGCTCCTGCATCAACAATTATCTGATACGCTGATTCAAATGAAGAGAAGAAAGCTGCTTTATTCTTTGCAAACTTCGACACGTATTTTCTCAGCCCATTGTCCACTACCAAGTCAACATCAGTTGGAATAAACGCAACCTCCCCTAATTTCACCTTCCTCTGATTCCATTTGATGAGCTTCTTGAAATAGGTATTGGAGAATCCATCTGGATCTTCAGCTACGAATGGCATCAGTACTGGAGCTGTTTCTAGACATTCTCTTGTAAGCTCCTTGAGACAACTTTTTGGCATGCCCAACAATGTGACGTGTCTGCCAAGATCATGCGCACCACATAACGCAACAAATTGCTCATCTGATAATCCCAACGCTCCGAAATAAAGACGAAGCCCATCAGAATCTAAACCAGCACTTGGCAAAGTCGTATCCACAAGCGATCTGTCGGTATCACCTTGTAGCGTTCTCATGCGCTTCTTCGAATCAGCTTTTGTTGTATCCCTCCTCCCAAGACGAATCTGGATTGATGGACCGCCCGCAAATTCAACTGCCTCTGCACCTGCTAAAGCTATGCAATCTGCAAATGATAATCCTTCTATGTTTGAATGAATTTCTTCCACTGCTTGCAATGGGCGCGATATACCTCTGTTCTCCATCCAATCTTTTTCATATTTTATGGATCCGTTGGGGCCTCCAACAAACAAGGAATTGTTTAGATCATCACTTAGTTGCTCTCTTGTTGCCCCATCGTGGAATGCAAGTCGAAGCAGCGGTCCTGCTAATGTAGGATCTTCCTGAAGAATCGCGGTTGTCGCTTGACGGACGAGATGCGACGAGGCCATCAGGTTGCTCCGATCAACATCGATGTTGGGACGACTCGTACTTATGCTACCCAGATTCGCTACGTTAACAGTTGACGAAATGAGAACATGAATGAAGGACACCCGAGATAGCAACACTGAGATAACAATCATGGTGGTAATCTTATGTATCTTCCCAGCCACCAGCTACAGCCAGGTTCAGCCAGGGTTCAGCCTCTTATTATTTTATGATGTACATAAATTATCTCCTCTGCACAGCCATGAGCGCAGCCATCTGCGTCATGCTTGCGTTGCGTCATGACATCATCATAAAACGTCAAAACTTACTCCTAATATTATGGTAAGCGGAGACTATGACGTCATCATGGCCGAAAAGAAAGAAACGCACTTCACAACTTCATCCAGTCAGCGTCTTACTTATCACCACCAAAATGACACAACTCCCCTATTTACTGCGCTAAGTATATTTACTTGTACAAGCTAAAACAGCAACATCAGTTAGTGTTGTAACATCCATCCTTAAAACATCAAACGCGAGATGACTTCGAAAACAGTGCTGGCGGCAGTGATAGCATCATCGATGCAGCTGTGTAGCGGATTCATGCAGACTCCGTCACAATTCCTAGCGACACCTTCTTCAACTTTGTTGCATAGTTCAATGTTCGACCAGGAGGTAAATGACATGTTTCAGCGTTACGATACTGATGGCAATGGCCAAATCGACAAGGAGGAATTTCGGGCAGTTGTGAAAAAGATGAAGAGCAGCTCACGTCGTCGGGAGATCATTAGTGTGGCAGCTGCAACGTTTGGATCGCTGGTGAGTAACTCATTGTGTCGCTCTTTCATGTCTTCGCTCAAGTACTCACAATGTTCTAGTTCGTGGCAAGCGGAAGCGACACATTTCAATACGCACAGAAGAAACTGAGAAAAGGATATCTCGAGGAGTTTGCAGAGGCTGCTCAAAATGAGCTATTTCCAACTGCGATGCTTTCAGATGATATGGACAAGGCAGTTGCAAAGGTGCTATATCGAAGAGGATTTACCCCTGAAAACACTCTGTTTGGTCATTCTGTATGTTCTGATGAAGTCAACAATCGGAAAGAGCAGCTTATTCCCCTTATGACGAATCGATGGGGAGAAGGGTTCACGCTAGGTGGTTTAGGAGGCCTGCCTTTTGCTGGCAAGAGCGGATTCGGGGCATACCTCCACCACGTTCCAGATAGTGGCAAACTTCTAGTAGTGTTTGCCCCACACGTTGGAATAGATGATATTGGTCGAGTTGGCTCGCTTCAGCGAGATGGTCAAGCGAAAACTTCAACAGCATGCGGAGCTGCAATTGGAGCTTACAAGGAACTGCAAAAGACAAAGAAGACTGCAAGCGATCCTTTACTTGTTTTTGGACAAGACAATCCAAGGGAATTTGATCCTCAGCTGCGGGATATCGTTAACTTATTGGCACCGCGTTTGGATGGGATTCAAGAAAGTTCGGACTCCATTGCATTCGTAACATATCAAATGTACGGTGTGATTCGTGAACTTATCACTGCTTGCATCACCGAAACACCTGATCTGTTTGATTCCGCATCAGAAGTAGCAGTTTTAGGTGGCATCATGATTAACAGACGCAAGGTTCGTACTTTCATTATTGCTCCTTCAATTTAGTTATGCTTATCATCGCGACTCACATGTAACACTGTACATCGTTCTTGTTAGGGAGGAGATTTCTTTCAACCATTGAGCTTCGAGGTATCCAAGAAGGGTGACAAACCGGTTGATTTGTTCGAAGAAGCTTTTGGTAGTCGGCCAGATTTGTTGCCTGTGCTTGGTTCTCGGGATGCTATGACACGCGCATCTATATATTGATTTCTTCATAACTTTACCTCTTACTCTGACGATTCATCTTCATAATATTCTTTCTCTTCACGAACATACTGTTCCTCTCCGTTAATCTTCTGTCGGTTTGGATCCTCATCATCGGATAAAAGTGGCATTTGTTTCTTCTTCTTCCTTTCATAGTACTTCTTTGAGACATCATTATCATCGCTGTACTTATCCTTCTTGTAATTCCTTGGCTTCTTTTGTTGACGTGTTTCGTTATTGTCGCTCGATGTAGCTGGCATAACTTTCTTCGAAGCTTGATAGTACTTTCCTGCAGAATCGCCTTCCTTCTTGTATTCTGACTTGTCATCACCCAAACGCTTTCTACTTGCTTCATCAAATTCTTTTCGTTTCTGCTGTCTTTCGTCGTACAACTTCTCTGCTCTTTTCATCATCTTTTCCCTACGTTGCCGTTTCTTTCGTTCAATGTAGTCCATGTTCCTTCCAGTCTCTTCTTCCATAACCTCATTTCGAATCCTTTCTACTTTGTCTGGAATGCTTTGTTTTACTTTGATTGCTGCCTTGTCGATTTCATCTTTGAGGTCTTCCACCAAGACCTTTTCGGCTTCTACAACATCTTCCTTTATCTGCGGGTTGGATAAGAATTAATTGGCGTTAAGTGCCACGACGTCGCTACTTCATTCAACCTAGGCAGAGTAATGGTGACTCACCTTCTTAGCTTTCAAATCCGATTTTCTGTCTTCATTAATTACTTGATCAATCTCTGCAAGATGAAGGCGACAACAATCAGAAGGGGAAGACAGTAAAATCAAGTAAACACAAAAAATCTTACCTTCCACTTTCTCCTCAGCAATGACATCAGCTTTATCCCGAAAGTCTTTCTTCACATCTGCTTCCAGCCTATCAGCAATTTTCTTTGCAATAATATCGAGTTGTTCATCAGACAGTTGGATATCTGCAGACGTTTCATCTTCGGATTCATTTAAATCATCAATGAAATCAGATGAGGCGTCTTCTTTATTTCCAAATATTCGCCCAAAATACAGCTTCACATTATCTTCCATATTTCTGACAGCAGATACAAGCATTGAATCGTTAATTTCTATCTCCTCTTCCTCTGCTTCGTCAACGTCGGCCATGACAATATCAATTTCTTCATCGAGATCCTCCTCACTATCTTCATCATCATCATCATATGATGGAATAGTTTTATCGTCATTATATTTTTCAGCACCATAAGCGCCCGGAGCGCTCACTTCTAGCTGCTCATATTTTTCATTGAGATCAATCTTCTGGTTGATTTCAGATTGCTTCTGAACTACTTCTGCAGGTGCAATTTCTGCTTTATTCCGCAACCTCTTTTCACGCTTCTTCTTTTTGACTGTTCTAACATCGTCGCCTTCTGCCGAAGAGAAAATGATGAAAGCAACGAACAGAAGGATCCAGAAGGAACTCTTTTTCAAGATGCTACTAAAAGGGCAGTGGATAATGGATACGGACAATAAAATGAGAAGACATACACAAAATGTGCTCAACTTCATCTCATCTATGCGTGCCACTCACCTTGATCCAGTATTACTTTCTGCATATGCCTCAGCTACACGTCTCTGTGGCTGTGCCAGTGGGCGGGTCTCTTCACCATCTTGAATGTTCTCCATGGTATTTAGATCTACTAACGGTGGCGTGGCTACTCTCGTATCTATCTACCTACTACCACACCTACTTACTTCTCCTTCTCGCCGTGAGTAGATATGTATGTATTTTGTTGTGTCTTGTGCCGCAGGGTGCTGTCATATTCTCTTTGTCAGCAGTCATAGCACTGACTTCAACGACAAAAGAGTACGATAGGTTTTTATTTTGAGAACTGAGCAATCAACCCAGGGATTGATAGCAACGGCAAGAAAATAAAGATGTGGAACTTATCCTCATTAGCCCAGAGGGCAAAAGACGCCGCTGTACAAATTGAGAATCAGATTAATGACTCTATCGGTGCGATTTTACCAGATGAAGAAGATGAGAACGCAGCAGAACCGGAAACTGATGGCTATTTGAATGTGGAGGAAGAATGCGTCTCTTTTTCAGAAAGAGATGAGGAGACGCAGCAACACTGCGATGATGATATCAACGCACAACCAAAAGGGATGCGGCAGCGTGTTGAGAGCGCCCCGAGCACCGGAGAAATTTCTTTTGTGGATCTAAAGAGTGTTCTGCCGGAGTCATATGATGGAAATTCTGCTACAGTAAATAATGAATCTATGGGAGCATTGCTAGGAAGAGTAGCGTTACTGGAACAGACGGTTAAGTCTTTGGAGGAGCATTTGATGTCAGCCAAAGAAGAGTCAGAGAAATACTATGCTTCCAACCTTGAATTAATGGAGCAAGTGAGAGAGCTAAAAGAGGAGAATAAATTGCTCAAAGACAAATCTTTGAGGGAAGAGAAAGAGTGAATTGGAAGAAGATAAACCAGTGTATAATTTTAATGATGGCAACATGTGTGTTACTTTTTTGGAATCATATGTGTTGAATGTTTGCTCAAAAACATACTTCTTGTAGTGATAACAACGCTGGAATCTAATTTGCCAATAACACCAGCAATTAGTACATCAGTCGATTGCGAAACAAGAAACCACGTATAAAAGCAGACTTTAAGACTGACATTATTTTACATAGCCTCTTCGTCTTGAAGTGACGGCGATGGCTCTTCAAGTAAAGGTGATGAGTGAGATGAAGCAGCCTTCTCCTCCAAGAGGGAATCAAGCTGCTGACGGTAAAGGAACCGAACATCTGCAATGTCATCTTGCAACCCCTTGATCTCCATGCCTTTCAACTTGATTTCCATTGTCAGCTCCCTTACTTTTTCTTCAAAAAGAGGGAGCTTCTCTACAGCTTGTCTTGCCTCACCCAGTTCAGCTACTAGGCTCTCTCTCGTTTCTTCGGACGATTCTAGCTGCTTCCTTAAAGTTTGAAGCTCTACCTTAGCACCCTTGAGGCCCTGGGACAGTTGTTCCATCGCGGCAAAGCTCCCAAGCCCACTCCGAGCCTGAATCATATCTGCACTGTCGTCATCATTATTTTCTTCTTCATCATCTTCACTATCAAAACCAGCCAATGCATCATGCAAAATCGCAGCCTGATCTGTCGAAGCTCTCAATTTCTTGTTCCTTTGAGGAGACGTCACCTGACCTCCTTGACCACCTTGGGAAAACGTGGTTTCTTCTATACTCTTGGCCAGATCGTCAAGTTGCTTTTCCAAATTAGATCGCTTCTGACGCTCTGCTTCCAAGTCACCTTCCAATGTTTCAATCTGTTCTCGATATCTCTCCTCGCTATCTACAACAGTTTTCATCATGTCATTCCGTGCCTTGGCCACGCCTTCAGATGCCTGACGCTCGACCTTTACCCACTCCTCTTTCATTCTTCTGCCCTCATCCTCCAAATTCTCTAATTTTGATTCAAGGGATTCAATGGTGGCCGCAAGTTCATCAATTGTTTCTTGCGATGTAATGAGTTGAGCTTCCTTTTCCTTCAATAAGCGCTGGGAGCGCTTGTCATGAGCACGCAGGTCATTTCTCTCTTTTGTGAGTTTTTCTAGCTGAATCACGTGGTCCTCAATTTCAGAGCGCAATTTGGCTTCCAATTCACTCCATGCCGCCGATCTCGATCGGCTCTGTCGCTCTGCGCTTTCAAGCTGACGAAGTAGCGGCGCAGTACTTTGTTGAACGTCCATACTAAGATCTTCTGCTCGACGGACTGCATCCTGCCATCGCTTCCTCAGCTCTGATACTTCATGCCTTAGTGCATCCTCTCGGACGTTTGCCTCTCGTTCACTCGTTCGCAGTTTGCTTTCAAGATCGCTCAGCATCTCATCTCTTTCCTTACGAAGTTTATTAGATTCTCCCTCCAGCTCCATTGCGGCTCCTGATTTGGCATCTTCAATGTCCTTCTTGAGAGACTTGTTCTCTTCTTTGAGTTCTTTCACCTGCTGCTCTAGTCCCAAGTTTGATGCTCTCTGTTTTTCTGACTCTTCCTTCGTTGCCACAAGGTCAGATTCCAACTTCTTCGATTGGCTTTCTCCCTTTCGAGCTGAGGACAAGTCATCCTTCAGACTCTTAACTTCTTTCTCGAGTGATCCCACCTTGGTCAATGCCTCCACCTTCGCTCCCTTTTCTGCATCTAACTGTTCTTGCAAATGTCTCACTTGACCCTTTGCATTCCTCACTGATTGTTCCATATCACGCTGTTTACGAGCCAATTGTTCCCCTTCGGCACGCAAAGCATTAATAATGTCCGATTGCTCTTGATTACTCCCACCAGCAGCGTCAACTCGTCTCACGGCTTCGGTTAATTTCGATTGCATCTCCTCTACGCGTTCCTTTGCACGAAGGATGCGCTTTTTGGCCTCGTCTTTGGTTTCAGTAATAATTAGACGCAGTTTGGCAGTTTCTGCCTCACTTTGGAGAGTTAATGAAGTGATCTGGTCTGATTTGGAGGCTAATTGTTCTTCGCGTTGCATTAGTTGAGACTCCAAAGATGCAATGGTTTCTAGAAATTGTTGCTTTTCGGCATCATCCATTGATACCGCTTGAATCACTTCATTTTGTGGTTTAATTTCCGTTTCTGCCTCTGATGTAAACGTTTCATCACTTCGATTTGGTATCTGGTCTACTTCATCAATACGTGCCTCGTGAGTCATATCTTCCTGTTCATTGGCAGGTTGAATCAAGTTTTCCGGAGATATTGGCTGATCTGCTACTTCATCATGTTTTCCGTCAAAATTGTCGCCACTAGAAGGATCAATTGCCTCATCATTCTGGTGCGAAGCAAAGTGTTGGTCATTTTTTATAGATCCCTCCGTGTCTGAGTGAAATAACTCACTGGATTCTTCCTTTTGTACATGTATTACTGAATCTTCCACCACCTCATCATCATAAATATCATCGCCTCCTTCATCCCATCCATCTCCCCCAAAGTCGACTTCTTCATCTTCACGTTCAATAAATTGCTCTGCGACATCTTCATCGATTTGGTTGAGTTCCTCTTCTCGGACATGAACTTCCTCATTGATGTCCAGCTCAGACGATGTAGGATCATTTGGTTCAACCAAAGCCGATCCAGCCGATACCCCACCATCGTCATGACTATCCGAGAAAAAGTCATCGTTCTCATTCAAATACGAGTCATCGTGAATGTTGCCATTCTCATGCTGACCTCCTACTGCTGCCGACAGAGAGGATGCCGATGTCGATCCACCTCCTGCTCCACTGCCGCCATCAATTCCGACGGAATTGTCTAGCTGAGCTTCAATACGGGCAGCTGCCTCTTGTGCCTTGGCGGCTAGGGCTTGTAGATTCCACATGGTTTAGGCAATGATTATTATGCTTGATGCTTGGATATCTTCGCTGATCAATTCAATAATGACGCTACAGTTATCGCCTAATTTTTGATCTAGATAATTCCCGACGATCTTGTGTCACGGTGCGGCGGCTTGGGTTGACACTTTCACTTCGCCCCCACTTTTTCAAAAGATAGCAAACGATACCATGAGCAAATCACCCTCCCTACGCCGCATCAAGGCAGACATTCGCGAGCTGTCCATAGACCCTTCCGACCAATACTATGCCGCGCCTCTCGAATCTGACATGTTCGAGTGGCACTTCACCATCCGTGGCCCAGCAGACTCCGAGTTCGCGGGTGGAGTGTATCACGGACGCATTCTCCTGTAAGTTATATATTGCTCAAAGTACATATTGATCGGTTTATCGCTTCGCTCAAACACTCACAATACTTTTCGCTCCAGCCCTCCCGAATATCCATTTAAACCTCCAAATATTGTTTTCTTGACGCCTAGTGGACGATTTGAGACGAATGTCAAAGTGTGTCTATCTTTTTCGGCTCACCATCCAGAATTATGGCAGCCGGCTTGGGGTATCCGCTTGATACTCGAGGCAATCATTAGCTTCTTGCCGACGCCAGCTGACGGCGCCATAGGTGCATTAGACTGGACCAAGGAAGAGCGAGCAAAGTTGGCAAAGGAAAGTGTCAAGTTTCACTGTCCAGTTTGTTGTGCTGCTGGACAATCTTGTGCTGATCTCTTGCCGGACTTGAAACCAGCTGCCGAAAAGAGTGATAGTGATGGTAACAAGAAGAAGAGCAAATTCCAAGAGGAGATTGAAAAGCTAAAAATGTTACAGGGAATGCATCATGCCAAAGAAGAAGTAGAGGATACGGCAGAAAGTGGAGAAAGTAAAGAGGAAGAAAAGGAGACGGAGCGAGGTGGTACTGCTGCTGATGAAACCTCGCAATTACTACCAAGCATTTCTTCAGAAGATCATGCCCACGTTGTTCCCAATACTTCAGCTTCCGAGAGGCAGGAGACACAGGCAAAGCCCGAGGAAGCGAATGATAATACCAAATCCGTTCCTCTGCCGGATCAGAATCCACCCGAACAGACTTGTAGCGAGCCAAGCGATGTGAATCCTACACCTGAACAATCTACTTCTGACAAAGCAGCAGGATCACATCCACAAGGTGAAGCAGCAGAAGCACCTGCTGGCAATCAAACGAACGCTAATGTTACTCCTCCAGTAAATGACAATCCACAGCACAGCATACTAGTGACTGAACCGTTTCTCAATGGAATGATTTGCGCATTTTCGATCACATTAATGTATCTCCTCACGCAGGCGAAGTCTCTCATTGAAGAGTTAAATGAGTTGCGATCATGAGGACTAGAGTGCCCAAAATCTCTTTTTCCACTTTCTTTTACTCTAACATTCAATACTGATATAAAGCTTGTTTTATTGAATGTATTATTTTGTCTATGCAAAGTTGATGTCGGTTGGATTTTTTGCAACGAAAAAAAAAGTGTTTAAACATCGTCTCCCCAATATTTTTTCTTCTTTTCATCCTCCTTAGTTTCCTGCAAAGGAAATGCATCGAGAAAGGCACTGAACTTCCCAGAAGCTTTCTTTGAAAGAATTCTGGTGGCGTCAAATTCACTGAGTGGTTTTGGTTGAGCGGCTAGCAAGATGTTTTCCTGGGGCAGCCCTTCCGTACGCAATTCTTCTTTTTTGGGAGCGTTCATTGCAAAGTCTACAATCATTTGCCGGTATGCTTTGAATGTAGGATTAGAGACCCTCTCAAAGTCACCGTCGGGCAACATAAAAGAATCAATCAAATCTTCACATGTTTGCATTTGCTCGTCAGTACCGGTGAATGGATCCAAATCGCGGTTCTGGAAGTGCTGAACGTCATCAGCGAATGGCAACTGAAGGAACTGCAAGTAACGGCCACTATCAGAAGCAATGGGGAAGAGAGCTCCGATAACGGGTGCACCTCCCTTTTTGGTCTTTACGAGACGACAAAAGCCCACCTTTCCCATCTCATCCATTGCTTGTGCAAGTGCCGCTACTGCAGAACGGGATTTGTTTGACTCTTTCCCACCTACGACACAATAGGCAGGTCCCATCAATAATCCACTGTCTACAACATCTTTTCTATCAAGGTAACCGATCAATTCAATGCTGCGATTGGTGCCTCCTGCAAACGCAGCATCGATTCCAGCAAGATCCATTTTGCCTACTGGTATGAGATCGCATCCGTATCTATAGGCTTCCACCCTCATATCTAAATGTACTTCCTTTTCAATACCAGCTTCGAGTTGTTCTGCCTCGAAATGTCGAGTCTGCGCCCGAACATCATGTGTCATTAGTTCCCCAGCACCGTCACGGAGAGCATCGCCGCTATCAGGGTCAAATTGAATTGCTGCCTTTTTGAGGGAAGGCAGGTTGCATTGTTCGGTCATCTTAGCCAATCTTACTGACACGGTGAGGTGTGGAGCAACGTGAAAATCTGTCTCATATCGCTGCGCATTTTTCCTCCCAGCCTTGCTTGGCATCTTCCTTTGCAAGGTGTCTTCAATGTCGGCGCCATTCGTCGCAAGCACACAGCCACCAGTTTCTTTCGCAATAGACATTAGAAGCATTTGATTCTCGCGCTTGACACGTGCTCTGACATCGCTCTCCATTTTGAAGTCTTCCATATCTTCAGTATCAACAACTCCCTCCTCTTTGATGTCACAGTCAGTTTCCTCTGCAGTTGGTGCATCGTTTGACGTGATTGTATCAGGTTGCTCAATGTCATCCTCGTCTTCTTGTTTGATACCAGCATCATCACTACTTTTGGCAGTAGAGCTAAAGTCCTCTTCCTCATCAAATCCAATCCCAACTATTAAAACCTCGCACTCCATTTTGTTCAGTCCGTCCAATACAGTTTGAAGTTGGCTCCCATCCACAGATACCTTGTGCTCCGCATCGGTGAACAATACAATTTTTCGCTTGAATTTTTTCCCATTAGTTCTTTGATAGAGCGAATCAGCTGCGACGATTAGACCGTCGCATAAATCACCCTGCATAGCATCGGCATTAGATTCATCACTAGTTGAACAAACATGAGAAATTGCTCGGAGTGTTTGCGGGGTAATTCGATTGAGATCAAATTCAATCAGATTTGGAAAATGAACATCGTCGTCGAGATCTACATGCACCTTCTTCCCTCTAGCAACTTTCCTGAAATAATACCCAAGAGCATTTTCGTCATCAATGCCATCCATAACCGCCATGTGGTGATGCGTCAATCCCGTCTTTAGTACTATGCACCCACACTCATGAGTTTTACTGCGCCAGGATTGGTCTGCGATAGCATTGATCACCGCCCTCTTTGACTGGGACAGACGTGTAGACTCGCTGTCTTTGGATGGGTATGGCGAATTCATTGATGGACCGGTGTCCAAAATGAAGACCACTGCTTCTTTGCCGGCCATGTTATTAAGACTTGCTACTGTCGATCTTGCAGCTTCATCTTCGATCTGTGCAATGCACAGTGCACCATTTTTGAGAGAGACTTGGAGATTTGGGTTTTGAGGGGGCAACATTCGGGCTTTGGGCGGTAACGCGATTATAAGGATGGAAAGGGGGCTGCTGTGAAATACTTAGGTCAATTGAGGAAGGAGGAAGGGCTATTGTACGATAAGTAGAGAGAAAAGGTTGATGGAGTGTTGGTTGCGTTGGTCAATATAAGGAGAACATCTGTAACATTAGGTATGTGTAGCAGTCGCACTCTCGACTGGTTACAGATGCTTTCACATCTAAGAGGAGCTTTTG
>JALLBH010000775.1:0-11988 GCA_036940005.1 Skeletonema menzelii
ACAAGAAGAACTCAATAACCGATTCATCATCTTGGTTGCAAAGCGGTTCGCAGCTGCCACCAAATCGCACCGAGTCAAATAGCCAGCCATCACTACTGCGTACAAGCTCTCCATCAAAAATGACGGAATAAGATGGTGCGGGAAGGATTCTTATACCTGTCGCCCACTGATCCATGCCGCCAATGAGGAACGTGTAGCATGCGTCATCTTTTGGCAAGCAAGCATAAGATTGCTCAAGGGAGTACATTATCCCAGGATCTTGCTTTTATTTTCTAGAACAAAGTCACCTTCCTTGTCCTCAACACGAAAATAATGTAGATTATAGTAAAAATGTCCACTCCAATATTGAATCTCCAAGAGAGCCTCGGTATCTTTGCAAATGGGCGGCATGGGGCAATCAGCACCCACTTTAGTTGACGTGAAAGGATTTGTGCCATCGAAGAAGAACTCATGGCCGATATCGACGGATTTTCCATCGAACGAGACTTCATAGTATGCATTGGTAGGAAGACCTCCCACAGCTACCTCAGAGCACTGATCTTTGGGAAGGCACACAGCGACGTTTCTCACATCTGCAAAGTTTTCGTACAAGACCCGATCGAATTGAAGTAAGCTATAATACAGAAAGGCTATGTTCCTGTCAACTCGCGGAGGTCGAGAACTGTCCCATTCTTGTTCTGTAATATTGAACTTCACTTGGAGCAAAGCATCAGTTTCGTTGCAGGTCAGTGAAGCAATCTCCTCTGCTGGAGAGTCTTCGGCCATCGTAGATAGTAGTAGTTGTTTTGAGAGATCGATGTAAGTATTACACCAAAGCCAAAGCACAGCAACATTGGAGATGGGAGGTATTGTAACGACCAACGCGCAACTTATTTGCAAACCGTGAAGCCTTTCTTTGTACTAATTCCTACTTAAGAAGATACTTTGATGATGAGAAAAAATAAGGTCTGTGTCGCACCTCTCTTCATTTCAACCAGCACCAAAACGTAAGTATGTACATAACATATCATACATATCCGAGAATTTCGGTCTGGTAGCCGGGTACAAAGTTGGTATGTACCTCTACCTTTCTAGAGCTCTCTAGCTATGTATTCTTCCCTTTGGTGTAAAAGAGGTCCGTCGATTCATCTATGGTCACATTGCAGGCCAAAGTGGACGGGCATTTACCAACCTGTGCCGAGGCAAAAAAGAATTCGACACTGGCAGGACTCGAACCTACGCGGGATAAACCCAATCGATTTCTAGTCGATCGCCTTAACCACTCGGCCACAGTGTCGAAGGATGAGTTAATTGCTAACTAACCCGAGTGATAATGTCCGAGCAAGTTATTATTTATAAAATTGTTTAAATGAGGGAACCTTAGGAAAAGTGGCGAAGGGGCTGCTGTGGCACGACGGTTCACGACGGTTATTGAGCTCTTTAGAAAAATTCTCATTTTCTCATTATGTGACAAAATTAATGACGAAATGGTTGATAGCGTGTCTTTTAAAATGTGTCATCCACTATTCTGTTACAAAAGAGAAGAGAGAGGATGAACCGTCGTGGTGGGTCATCACTGTCCATCTTTGCGTTCGGAACTTTTGCACGACGATGATGTGGTGTTTTCAAAAAGTACCGACCTCCATCGAGAATTCCTCCATGTAAACTTCCGTCATTGTTCCGTTCAAGCATATCTTATGCATGCATTCCGCTCATATCAAAAAACATAGATTCCTTTTGACTCATTGAGAAAAGAATGTCAGCAGTAGCAGCGAACCAACCAATCAACCAGCGTAAACGTACAATCAATCAAGCCGATGATTCTATCGGCAAATCAGAGGAAGTGAGAGAAGATAATGTTCTCATTCATTCCGTTAGTTGCGAATTTGGCTATGCCGATGGTGGAAGTGGAGGGCTGCGACGGAGGAAGAAGCAACGGCATGAAGAAGATGATTCTCATGCCGCAGACGACGAGATGACAGAGGCAGCAGCCGCTGCTGCAGCAGCGTCTGTGCCCTCTGCTTCTCAACAGAAGGCCTCTCCTCCATCGGTAGTGCCGTTATCAATGCAGCTATTCCGTCCCTTCTGGACTCTCTCATGCTGCCCAGATTGCGATAATGACCCCATGAGCAATCACCATCGTCGTCGTATGATGCAGGATGATTCTTTCCTCATGGATGGCAGCGGTGGATCATCACCACCACCCTCGGCTATTGACGGCGGTTTGTTGGATGCAAGGTTGCGAAGTGTTTCCATGACGTCCACGAAGGGTATTATTGGTGTCAGCGGCAGTAGTGCTAGTAGTACTATTACTTCTGGAATCAAGTTGTCGTTGCCGCCGCCGTCTTCCGATCGAGATCTTCATTTCAAGATGGAACAAGAACGGAGGAATGCTCCCGATGTCGACGAGGAAGATGACATTAGCAATAGGGTCGCTGTTGCTAGTAATAATTCATCTTCCTTTCTTCCATCATCCTCGTCTTCGTTGGAGTCGACTACCAAGCATGCTCCTTCTCCTCTATCCTCCTCCACTTCTGGTGTACTGTTGGATCGCAGCCTACGCAGCGATCGTCTTCTCATCCCTTCTACGCTAAACACTACGGCTGCTGATGCCTCCTCTTCCTCAACAGCACTTGCCAACACTGACGTTACCATTGAGCAACTCCTACACGAATACACCACAGCCTGCACTATCTTCGGATGTCACAACCGTATAAATCCTGGCGTACTCACCACCCTTCGCTATCAACTACCCACATTACGTGTCTCAGGAAATTTCTTCGATGCAGACATGCTAGCACTTTCTGAAGTCCTATTACGTCATTGCAACGGTGCATTAAAGTATATCACTCGACTGGACTTTAGTATTGCCGCAAAGGAAGGGAAATCCTCTTCCTTCGGCGGTGGGTCTGGCGATGGCAAACGTGGATTCCGTTCTCATGGTGCATACTCCTTGGCCAAAGTGCTAGGAATGAGTGAATACATTGAGGAAGTTTACTTAATGGGAAATCGTGTTGGACCGTTTGGTGCGAGTGCCATCTTTGCTTCCATCGGAAAGAATGATCGTACGGTGTTGAAGACTTTGTTGATGAGAGGTTGTCGTATTGGTGAACGTGGTGCCTTGTCATTTGTCTCTGAAGTCTTGGAGACAAAAAATAATGACGACAACAGCAAGAACAATTCTAAGAAGGAGATTGTATTGGAAGAAGTCGATTTCAGTGCCAATCGAATTGGATTCCATGGATGTTATGAAATTGAACGAGCATTGAAGGCTAGCAGTAGTGCTATTACGTCTACTGCCTCTGCTCTTGCTACTTCCACTTCTTCATCGTCGTCGTCGTCTTCTCACATCAGCAATAATGATGCAATCACCACAGTATGGACACCATCTGGAGTCAAAATCTCCGCCACAGCCCACTCCCTTCACGTTGATCTCGAAGCAAATCTCGTCTTCCAAGAGGTAATGAACTGCATCACCCACGGTCTCGGTATCATCCTCGCCATCATCGGATGCATCCTCCTCTCCTCCTCCGTCGCAGACAAACCATCGCACTACATTAACTCCTGTGCCATCTACTCCACATCACTCATCGTCCTCTTCTCCTGTTCCACGCTATACCATTCCTTCTTTGCATTGACACGCACCCGTTTCATCTTTCGGGTGTTTGATCGGTGTGCGATTTACATGTTGATTGGTGGATCGTACAGTCCATTGCTCAATATAGCCCTTCAGAAGCATGAGTATACCAAACTGCTGTGGTTCATTTACACTTGTGGATGCTGTGGTATTGTTACGGAGGCAACACTCTGGAGATGGAAACACAAGCCTAAATTCTCCCTGGCAATGTATTTTTGTTGTGCATGGAGTGCCATAGTCTGTCTTCCAGACTTGGTAGAGGCGTTGCCAATCGAGGCAGTGTGGATTTTTGCTGCGGGTGGTGTGGTGTATACGATTGGTGTACCGTTCTTTGTGAGGAATAATAATTTGGATCATTCGATTTGGCATGTGTTTGTTTTGATTGGGGCTGTGTTGCATTGGTTGGTTGTGTATTTGTATGTTGCTAGGCTACCGGTTGTTGACTAGTTGGATAGGCTGTATATACTGAAAGATAGAGAGAGAGAGAAAGACGAAGAACAGCTTCTCTTGCAATTGAAAATGTGAATGTTTGATAGTTGTTTTGCTTGCTTGAGGAAACAGAGTGATTACATATGTGCATAAAATTTAGGAACATCACTTTTTTCCCTTACGAAAAGAAACGCATTTTCTTCAAAGCAATGGCAACCCTCGGATAGTTGCAGTCTCCAAATGTTCCAAACTACGATGCCTCGCAGCATCCTCATGTCGTAAGAATCCAGTTTGCATAATCTGAAGTACATCACCGTGTGCGACCAGTATCACGTTCCATTTCGTTTGTTGTTGTTGTTGTTCCTCAGAAGAAGAAGATGATAACAACTCATCCAGCTCCACCACCAACCCAGTGGTGCGTTCCAAGACACTATTGGCAGACTCTACATCAAATTCTGTATGATTCGGATTGGTACAATCCACATCCCAAACTTTTTGATATTGATCATCTGGCCCTCCATTCAGTTCACCAAAGTATCGTTCTCGCAATTTTGTTTCTAATACAATGTCATTGGTGTAGATTGGTATTTTGCAGTGTTGGAGTTGTTGACAAAACAGTGACGCCGTTTCTCTCGCTCGAGTAAAGTCTGATGAGAATATTGCCACCCCTTTGTATTTACTGGAAGATACATCCCCCTCTTCCATGTTGTTGGTATAATATTGCTTGGCAAACATTTCTCCAGCCAGTGTCGCCTGTCCTTTCCCTACATCGGATAGACCATGCTGCACAGTCGATATTTGAGGATCTGAGGAGATGATTTTGGCAACGTTGGCGAGACTTTGGCCGTGGCGGAGTGCGTAGTAGGAGTGGTTTAGTTTTGGGCGGTTTAGGAGGTGATTGATGATTGTATTGGATGATGATGATGAAGAAGAAGTTGACAGGGCCCGAGCGGCTGCTGGGAGAATGAGTAGCAGTGACGACGACGATAGTAGACGTCGCTGTTGTTGTTTGTTGGCTAGCTGAAAGAAGGAAGGCACCACCATCATCATCTTATAGTGGCTGTTATTAGCAAGCTAGTGTAGCGAGCGAGGTCGAAGTTATGTAGAGGTTATGTAGTAGAGTAGCTGATAGCAAGTAGCAAGGAGCAAGGCAGATAGAAGGCGGTACAATACTAAGCAGGAAGCAAGCAAGAGGACGATGATGTTCAGATTTGAGTAAAAAAGCGCATCTTCCATCTTGCTTGAGAGGAACATCAACTTTTTTAAGCTTGAAAGTGGCATGTCAGCTGTGTCACAGACTATCTTGTCTCTCTACATAGCTAGAGATCTGGTTATTCCGAGTAATATAAAATGACACATGCTATATTTCACAACAAATTGGCCACACGCTTAAAAAAGCTCCGTCGTCGGTCCCAATCATCGCTTATTTTCTGTCATCTGTCCACAAACGTTCACGTTTTTCTTTTTTCACTTGCTAGATACAATAGTGGAGATAGCCAACGCTTTCATCTTCACAAACAATAGAATCATCATGGGAGGAGGAGGCTGGTACTACGTCCCAAAGGTACGTCAATTTTATATTAAGCAGGATAAAACAACATTAGAGGCGGTGCATGCAACTACGTTCCATACATCAGAGAGTACAAAGAAAATACAGCAGAAAATAGGGCGAGCAGGTTTCAGTGATGTCCTATCGGCTTGTTTGTTGTCATGAGCATACTTATTGAGGGCCTCGTGTAGTGTATTCCTCTTCGTAACAAAGTGCAGTAATTGAAGCAATTTTGACGATAATATTACTACTTGATCAGGAGGCAACAGTTGTGGAACAACAACACATCATGTGTGCATCTGATTTTTCCAAAAATCATGCATGCATCGTGACAACAAATCATATTATTTTATACCATCTCTCACCCCCCAAATAATATTCACTCTCGTTCCTCTAAATAAAACAACACCCCAACCATATCAATAACCAATCATATCAATTCAGGTATGGTCCCCCGCAGGAGGATGGTGGCCAACACCCGTAGCATGGAAACGCAATACGGCCATTTGTGCCTTTTCCGTGTGTTTTATTTCCTCATTGATTTTCAAAATTAGTGCCGAGAAGGAACGGAGGCCAATTGCACCGTATAAGCATATCCCTAGTCAGAGGTGGTGTACGCATGCTAAGGAGGATGATCCTTCTTTGCCGTGAGGAAATGGGAAGAGAGAGAGAGAGGGGGAGAAATAAAGGGAGTGATTGAAATGAAAGTTGAGGGTGGGGGAATGATCGTATAAAATTAGCAGAGGGGGGACAACAAGTTAATGTCAAGTGGACATCAAGTCGACATTGACTTGATTGTATTGCATATAATAGAATGTGCAATCATTTGATAGGTACCTACACATTTCGCTAGAAACAAAGAGGAAAATAAACAAGAGCTGTTTTCTTCTTTTTCGTTTTGTGTCAACTTGACAAATTATGTACTATGCTCTACTACGTATTTTCACTGTCAACAACTGCTTTCAACTCACGAAGGAAACCATCGACATCCTCCTCAAACGGATCGTGCCCCAACCCTTCCATTCGTACTATGTGAACAGTTGGGAACTCTTTCTTGACCTGTTCTGCCACTGAACCTTCGAATGGAACAATTCTATCCTTGGACCCGTAAATTATTACGACCTTGGTATTTGGCAAATTGGCAACTTGCTGGAGTAATTCCCCATCATCCAATGTTGAGTTCGAAGACGACGATAGCTTAGAACGCACCAAATTCAGTAGGCCCTGTTCCCAATCCATCCCAATCGAGGGCCATTGGAAACGAAGAACATCACTGTCCGATAGGCGTTTCGGATCTCCCCATGCCGATGCAAGACCCTTTCGCCAAAAGTTCGGTGAGCCACCGACAAGGCGTCGTAGACCATATCGGAAGGGATAATCCACGATCATCTTTCTCCAGGTAACCCAAATTGATCGTAGCAATTGCGATATAGCAGACGGAGAAGTAGCCGTCTTCTTGGTGGAAGAACTTGTTTTTCTTGATGGCAAAGCGACCCCTTCTAATGCAGGTGCGACAAGAACTACCAACCTTGGATTCAATCGTGCATCTTTTCTGTTGGAACAGGCGAGTGCCATGAGCAAGGCTGCCTTGGCACCCATGGAATGACCAAATATTGCAATGTTTCGTTCAGTTTCAGTTTTCTCATTTTCTCCGCTCCCGTCAACTGCAGTGTTTGCATCACCGTCATCATTCAACAACTCCAATCCTATACCAACATTGTTTTCAACACTATACTCCTCTAATGATTGAGGACGTTCGGTGAACCCAAAGCCAACAGAGTCATGCGCTCTTCCGACACGTGCACCCAGTTGTTCTGTTAGAGATGGAAGGACTGGAAGCCATGAGAGCGACGATGCACCGAACCCATGATGTAGATACAACGCATCGATTGAGTTGGAATTAAGTTTCTGCTGTTTTTGATGCCGACGCTGCTGCTGCTGCTGCTTTTGTTCCGCTTCGACCTTGTTGAAGTAGTCGGGATTGTTATACTGAAGAGAGTGCACTCCAATAGAACTCACAGCCTTTTTCTCCGTACCACTTTCTCCACTTGCATCACCACCCATTGCATCATGAATAGCCACAGGTGTCACGGACTGATATCTCGACAGCTTCGATGGTAGTAAATCATTATCTGCCAAATACTTGGTTGTTACTCGTGACGGAGGAGTCATCAATTCTTGTAAACATAGTTTGGCCACCGACGAAACAAGAAGAAATCGGACCAAAACGACCATTACATTCTTGATCGTAGCGGAAACAAGTCGGTGATGGTAAGTAAACGTTAAGGTAATGAATTGTTTCCAACTGACTGCGGCGGATGCTAGACTGATCAATATTCTAACGAGGAATGGTAGCGGGCGATATGTGGCATATAAATCTGATGGGATGTCGTAGAGGTTTGGCTCGTCGGATCTTGCAACTCGTTGTGTCTGTTGTATATCTGTTGATTGATGCGACTGATGCCCACCTCGTGAAGAAAATATCGAGTCGCCAGTGTTGTTTTCGTTATTAAATGATGCAGAGGCGGAAGAAGCAGATGACTGTAATGAAGAAGACGATCTACCTCGATTAGCCGGCGGTGAAATAAACGCAGTAGTCTCGGATCCACCACCGTAGCCACAGCTAGGTGCCATCGGAGTCTTCCCCACTACCCCCCGCTTCTTCATCGGAAGATCCATCGTCATCTTGCCTCTGTTGCTGACGCTGCTTCGATATCCGCACAGCCTCGTTAATGGCATCAGCCGAAAAAAAGCCACCGAAAGCAAAAGGATCGCTGGCGTCTCTGTCCCGATGTTTGCTGCTTGGTCCGAAGGAGCAGAATTCACACATTAAATAGTAATAAGAATGGTCGGTGCCTCCTCGTCGACAGAGCTATTGGTAGTATGGCTTGCGGTAGATGATGATAGATATTCTTGTTGGTTGTTGGTTGGCTTGGCTCGCTCGCTTGGAGGTGGGGAGATATCACATTGATTTCGGAACGTAAATCCCGCGTTATTTTTTGTACTGTAATTTCTATGTACCATACCTTATCTTACCTCCTACTTACACACGCAAAGTTAGACAAATTTGGCTAAAGCAAGGGCTTCTCATTTTGACTTACAATGAAACTGAGGAAGTCAACGATGGCTTTTCTTTGATAACACCGGCAATATTCATCCTCGTCAGCAAAATACTTACGAATACCTTCTACATGGTATATTGATGCACTGTGCCGAAACTTTGCATAAGGGAATGCCTCTATCCTTCTCAATAGTACGGCTCTAGATTTGTACTCGAATTGTTCTTCGTGGAGGTGTTGGATCGGCAGCAGTCAAAATCGGCACAACCATGTCATTCGACGAAGTATCTTACCTATTTGCCTCCTTCTTGCGTCATATAAGTAACAATGCAACTTCGTTTTGGTTCCTACCTCTTGAAATTGAAGGCAGGACGAGCGATACTACCACTGGACAAGAGGATGCGAAGCAACAAAATATAGAGATAATGAACCAATCATCATTGCGGCGATACTTAGGACTAGATCGCGATCGATACATTTCAATGCTCCTTGCTTGTAAGTTGGTGAGAAAAAGAGGAGAAAAAATTGTTCTTCTTGGAGATAAATGGGAGGCATTTTTCACCTTACATAAGATTGATGCAGAAATTGATACATCGCGATCTGCACCACTAGGAACGCCCCAGACTAAGTACATTCGGATCGGAAAGAAAGTAGACCGATACCATACAAGCGTAGTAAGTCAGGCGAGATGCTGCGTGTTTGGACCACCTCGCTGTAGTGGTATTGATACTATTCGGCGTGGTTTGAAAGAAGGTTTGCGTCGACTAATGCCAACACAAGATGAGCTGGACGAACTGAGGGCAAAAGAAGCAGCGACGGCGGCAGACAATGACAAGTCCAACAACAATAAAGATAGTTCTATCCAATCAAGCAATGATCGCAACAAGAACAGTGTTGACAAGGATGATGGCAAGAATGTGACTCCAAGCGATTTTCCCATGCTAAACAAGTTTAAGATTGACAGAGAACAACTTTCAACGAAACAGGGTAAAGAGCATCTGAAGCGCCTAATAGGGGAACTGGTTGCTCTGCAGCAGGAGCAATCTGGGAATAAGTGCACTGTTGAATTCTACAAACTACAACAGAATAAAGCTGTTAAAGCAGTGATAGTCAGACCACACAAAAGCCAAAAGGCATTTGAAACATATCATCGGCTTTGGCCGTACATTGACGATTTCATTGGCTGCATGGACGACGAGGAAGATGTCGCGGTAAAGAGACTATTATTGTACTTGGCAAAGCAGCACGAGAACACTTTCATTCATGTGGCGAAGGAAGCAGGTTTGGCAGCAATTGGTGTCATGAATGAAATCGAGTGTGGTGCAATGATATCCGAGGCTGGTTTGCTTGACCTTCAATTCAAAATAGTAATGAAGCATCTCAAATATAAATTTAACGCAAAGCTTGCGGTACCATTCCAAAGAGTGAAGGACACGTTCTGCCAAGGATACACAGAGCCTAAAGTGAAAGTGTACGAACACCGACGCGATGGAAAAGAAGCTGAAATTATTGTTGCAGAGTACCAGAGCGTAGCAGAGGAATTCAAAATAGCGGTGCAGAAGCTACTAGCTGCACACAACATCAGGAGCCGCAGCGCCATTAAGACAATCAAGTTAGTCATTGGTGGCGACCACGGACAAGGAGCGTTTCGTCTTTGCATTCTTGTCATTATTGAACTTCGTGAAGGCGATCCAATTGATGCAGCCGTAAATATTGGCAAAGTATTCTGCACAAAAGAAGAGGGGCTGCTACTTGATGAAACGATCATGGATTGGGTAACCGCAGATCTACAGCTGATTCATGATAGTGTAGTGCTATTGGGCAAATCGGATGATGGGAAATGCATCATTCACTACCGTCATTACAATGAGCCGGAGTTGGATTACGAAGCTGAAGATCTGATTCCTATTTTGCCGCAGCAATACAGTGCCGGAGACTGCTCTTGGCAATCATATTTGAACGGTAAATTGAATATGTCGCCCCATTGGTGCTTATACTGCCCATTGCACCGTTCTCAATTCTCTGATCCCACCCATCCCGTTGTAAACTGGACGATAGAGACGCTGACGAACATGGCCGACGACACATCAAAGAAGGGCGCAGATAGATTAGGTGTTACAGGCCGACCATATTTCCCCTGGATTCCAATGATTAATCGCATCCTCCCTGTTCTACACTTGCTGCTTGGTATCGGAAATGATATCATTATTTACTTTGGGCATGTAGTTGAATGGAATCTCATCCTACTACCGCAAGATGAGAAAGGATGGCAGAATGAAGTTTTGTTGCTCAAGGAGAAGATTCCCGAGCTTCAAGCAGCATGTGAAGCCTGGGATAATGAAGTCTGGAACGGGACTACAAAATCAAAGAGGCGCAGTAACCTAATGACAACGCGTAGGACTCGAACGTTAGTGCAAGCAGAGCTGAATGAGTTTACTCTCCTTGATAAAGAGTTCAAAGAAGTGAGGAAGAAAAGGAGTGATGCCCAAGCAAAGAAAAGGGAGTTGCTAAAGCAAATTAATGCAGGGGCAAAGAATAGAAGGACGCCACCGAAAGATGTAGAAACAACTTGGTACTTGGAAATGGAGAAGATCTATAGAACCAATGGCGTCGTGAGAGAAGATTATTACAAGAAGATGTTTGCAGGCGGACCATTGAAAGACATCATGGATAACGCTCAAGCAATATTTGACGAGGCTAAAGTCATGCTCCGGCGATATAAAGATGAGAATGTTCAAGAGGTCGACGCAAAGATTGACGCCCATTGCGACAAAGTTATTGATTTGCTCCAAACCTGGAACAAGTTCTTCAAGATACTACACCGAAAGTCTCCCACTGATGAGGATTTCAATGAACTTGAGGAAGTAGCAGCTGAGGCTGAGGGGAAGCATCGAATTGTTCGAACTGTGGTTGATAATTCTGACGACGTTCCTAAGCCTCATATTGCCGGGTGTCATGCTGTCGAACAATTCCGTGAACACAAAGGTTTGCTTCGAAAGATGTACGAACAATTTGTCGAGCACAACCACCAAATAGAATTGAAGAATGAGAATAAATACAAGCGCATTCCAGATCATGAAAAGCGAAGCAACTCGAGTGCAAAACGAAGAGCGGGGGATAGTAATGTCGACATAGTTCGTCAGAAGAGAAAAGTGAGCAAGTCAACTGCTCGAGGTCCGTACAAGAAGAGTGATTAGAGCAGACAAAATTCGGCCGCATCAGGTCACCTACAATGTTGTAGCTTCGCTTCTATCGATGAAGTTCGTCTGAGAAGCGGCATCCTACTTCTATACTATCAGTACCAAGTATAATGAACCACTATTCACTTATTTTTG